>SNQJ01S0038414.1:91565-105902 GCA_010110895.2 Picea sitchensis | reverse complement strand
GTTCTCTTCATGTCAAGATGCTGTATTAGGGGTTATGATAGTTAAGCTCATTAGGAGTTACAAGTCAGATAAAGGTCACGTTGGTTTAGAATTGTGCTTTATAGGGATTAGGGGTTAATGTTTATAGGGGTTAGGTATGGCGAAAATTAAGGGTTAGGTGTTAGGGATGATAAGGGTTATAGTGTTATGGAGTAAAGTGGTTATATGGTTTGAGTATTATAAGGATTAATGTTTGTGAGATATAGGTATTAGGTGATTAGGGTTAATAAGTTAGGGTTTAGCTATTTGGGGTTTATAAGTTAGAAATTATAGAGGTTATAAGTGATTAGGGTTAACATAGGTGATAGACTAGTACTAATAATGGATAGATGTAATAGTTAATGTACATGTTTGGGGTTATAAGGGTTAAAGATTAGGGTTAAATTTTCAAGGGTTTAGGAGTTTGGGATTCTACAAATTGTAGTGGTTATGAGTCAAATGTGTTTGGGGAAATAAATTATAGTGATTATAAGGGTTAATGGCCATAGGTTCTTAGGGGTTAGATGGTTTCTCGGTAATAGTGGTTGTACGTAATATTATTAAAAATTATAGTTACAGGGGTTTAGGCGGGATCTAGAAGAGATTTGGTGAAAATATCTACTTGTTGATCTACTAAAGGAACAAAGATTTGTACAAGCTGTCCTTGAGCATGAGGTTTCCAAATTTAGTGCTTCCAAATATCCATGTGTTTTGTCTTCTGATGATTCATTGGATTATGAATAATCTCAATGGTACTTTGATTGTCACAAATGTGGAATGAGTTTGTGGAGGAAGACCAAGTTGATCAAGCATCATCTGTATCTAGGGAAGATGCTTCCTGGCATGAACTTCACTAGCATAGTTGTCGTTAGTGGAGAAGAGAATAAAAATTTGTTTCTTCTTAGAACACTAAAAAATTGGTCCAGAGCCAAGAGAAAACAAGTATCCTAAGGTAAATATTATCTCATCAAGATCGCTAGCCTAGTGGACATTGAAAAATACAAGGAGGCATATATGAGTACGATCGGGCATGGATGGTACTCGGTTCACCATATTTAAAATGGCCGCTGAGGGGGAACCAAACACTGCAAGACGTGTGGTGCTCTTTCAAATGTTGGACCCTATCTCCGGTTGAATAGATTTCAGGGTGGGAAATTCATTAAAAAGAAAAGATAACTCTTCCCAGGCCCCCGATGACATCTCCAGATTTCCTAACATTGTCATCCACCACCATGTGCCGGTTCGGGAATATTAACCTAATTCTCTTTCGATGTTCATGCAGAGTGCACCCTTGATACAAGGATTCCCCATCTCTTAGGATCGACTAACCAGCCATGTCCAAGTGATGTTCACATGGAACATTTCCCCACTTCACTATAAAATTAAAATATTGTTATATATATGTTACATATATAACATATATATGTTACAAATATATAACATATATATGTAATAGAACATATATATATAATTAAAATATTTGTATATATGTTACATATATAACATATATATGTTATATATGTAACATATATATGTTATATTTGTAACATATATAACATATATATATGTTACATATATAACATATATATGTAACATATATGATATATATGTAAAGAACATAACCTGACCGCGCCCTAAAACAATTCACAATATTGCACAATGAAATGAACAGAACCCGACTGCGCCCTAAAACGACCACGCCATAACACCATCCACCATCCAACTGACGCATTGCAAAACCCACAGTCGAACAAAACCAAAATCCCTAACCCCATTCACCCTAACTCATCCCCATTCCAAGCATTCATCCCTGAACTTGGCCGACTCCATTCGGCCCATTTTGCATTCATCCTGATCCAGAAAGGTAGACAGAGACCCCAACAAGAGATGCGGTGACCCCAACAAGGAGCCACAAAGACAAAGAGTGACAAAGAAGTGAACTAGACCAACAATGGCTTCCATTTCAGTAAAGTTTCCTCACTCTGTCCTTTTCAACATTATCATTCTAAAAAGTCTAGGGCACACATGCATCATCATTTGAATGATATATTCTATATATTCGATCTAGGGAACCATGTTTGAATTAGATATTCTACATATTTGAGTTAGGTAATATTTGAATTTAAATCTATGCCAACCATCTAAAACACTTCAAGAATCCATCTAAAATACCATAACTTTAAATTGGGCAGTCAAACAGTGTGAAATATCCTATAGTCCAAGTGTTTGTCAAAAGTCCACACTCAGGAATTCATATAAAATTTCTACAGCAATGAGTAAATTCATAACAACCTCTATAAACATTTCAGTGGAAAATTGTTTGACGAAAGACCAACACAGTAAAACCAAGAAAAAGACCAAAAATAATTGAGTGGGAATTTTACAGTTTTAAATGCACACAAATCTCTTCATTGGGTTGGTAAATTTCTTGTAGCATCATAACATTAGGTCAGAAAACTGAGAACATTCATTTGAGGGATAACTTTTTGTGGGCACCCCCAAACCCTTTGGAATTTATTGAAATAATGATAATTTTGTAACCAATTTTTAGGTCTTCCCTGCTCTAAAGACCCCATTGTTGGTGACTTGTTTAACCTCTCTTACTCATTTCCTTGCTTGACTCTTAGAAAATGATATATCTGATTTCCTTTCAATAATAGAAGGCATTTTCTTGTCCATGGCTAGTCCCCCCACCAACCCCCTTGGCTCCATCTCGAATTATTTTAATGATCTTAACAAACATAAGCACTTTAGGAAAAAAAATTTAGACTTCTTCTTAGGGTCATTTGTGGGTAGAAGGGATTGTGACTTATTCTCTTTGATCAAAAAATTATTCATTTGGACATGGACCAACTTAGTATCATTAGAAGAAAATCTTGTATATACAGAGGGTACACTACATTCCCCTGGAACAATCTTATTCTAAATGATCTCCCCCAACTCCTATAATAACTCTTTTGAGCCGAACGTTCCCTCGACCCTTCTTTATCCAATTCGGGACACAAACATTTAATGAGGACCATCACTTGTTAAGTCCATATGTTTAGTAGTAGCCTCATAACCAATTGGAATCGAGAAGCCACTAGGAACATTGTGAAGGTGCAAGAACATGCATGAGATATACATACCTGTTTTATCTAGAGATGTTGTTGGAGTTAATATGTTAGGTTGTGTAGAATCCTTTCTAGATTCCAAATGATGAGGATCATTCTTCAGACACCCAACTTCATGACAAAACACACAACAAGAAAATAGTCTCCAACACTCTAAATTTTGTTGGAATTTCCAATTTCTCCATTATGTATCCATATCCAATTTTTATAATATACCTTATATAAGGTCTAATTATATAAGGTCTTCCCTTCCCATACACCCTAAGAATTGTAGGATTTCCTATGACTTCTTCTCCCTTTCCCATACATCCCAAGAATACGCCCTAAGAATTGTTTTTATGCAATAGTTAGATCCCTAAGAATTGGATTGCCTATGCCTTCTCATCCCCTACCCATAGATGTCTAGCAGGGTCAATGGATGGAATTAAATGGATTAATTCAACCTCCTGTATCTTTTTTTTCCACTTGTAGTTGAATGGTAGAGAAGAAACTAGTTCAAACAGGCAGGAAAAATTACAGAAAACCCACAGAAAATTGCTTCCATAGGCCAACTAGCACAATCTGCCCTTGACTTGCGATCCATGCCAAAATCATGAGTTTGACTTGTGTTGACTGAGTCAAACTTGGTTAATGTGAGTTTGAATCGGTGACCTTTGGATCAGCTTGTTTGGAGGCTGATCCAATTCAAACTCAGAAAATTGCAATTTAAAGCGCGATTCTTGTTTCACTGAAAATAACTCTTCAACCAAAAATATCATAGATCTCCCATATTTTTGTAAATTGTATCTGTTGAAGGCAATAGCTTTTGATGTTTGTTTGAACAAAATGACACTTGTTATGGGAGAGCCTCGAGGAATTCTCTAAGTATGTGTATACATTGCAAACGTTTTTTCACAAAATTAGTATAATATGGAGAAGATTGGCCATCCTCATACAGTTGTCATGTCCAGAGAATTGCAAAATAAAAAAATTTGTCGAGTCCTATACTATATACTAGGAAAACTGTTAACAATAGTGACACATTAAAATCCATTTGATGATTTAAAACATGTTCAAGTTTTCTTCTTTTATTGGTTAGTTTGGTTGTGGATGTTAGTTTGGAAAAAATTAGAATTCTTCTCAAAGAGTAGCTCAAAATTTGAAAAGGGTAGTTATCTCCTTGAGATAGTGAGAATTTATTTTATGTCAACTGATAAATATCAATGTTTCAATAGTCCCTTAATCTTATTCTAGGTGAAACAATTGTTAATCTTTCACCTCCATGATTCCAAAACATCATCGGGATCCAATAGTGTCATTGCCATTGTCATTTGTATCCTCATAAGTTGTAGTATTCCCCTTGGTAGACCAGATTATGCCTTTGATCCCACATGTAGAACATTTTTTGTCGTAGTAAATCCCCTTGTTAGACCAAAAGTTGTAGTTTTCTTCTAAGAGGTCATATGTTCAAATCTAGAGGGGGATGGTAGGGTATGTATACCTCCATAGAATTTACCAGTAGAATCACTGGGTGGAGGGGGTCTCATACACCAATTTGTTGTCTGTCTTGGCAGTGACCTTAAAAATATATTATTATTATTATTATTACTACTAAAAGGAGATAGAAAAGAGAACCCCTCAATAAACACTACCATGCCCCATATCCCTTATTTTGACAAGATCTTTGACAATTTCTTGATCTTCAGAGATGCTATGTCCATCCCCATAATTTATTTTGATGTTGCCAATAATCTTTACTCCATCATGTTAGGAGGTCCTTATTCTCATCTACCAGTCATCATTAGCTTTTTTTCCAGCATTTAATGAGTCCTCCTTGCTAATCATATTTATCTTTCTTAGAACTACAAATACTAATCTCCCAATCACCCTCACTTCAATGCCAAAGTTAGCTACATCATTATGAATCAATACACCAAGCCTTACTGATCCATGTTGATCATAAGTAATTCCAAAGTCATGAGGCCTTCATCTCGTTCCAGATCACTAATAACCCTATCCCTTCCTATCATTACAAGTTCATAATTTGTTGTAACAAATCATTGCCACCCAGGTTCTACTCTCATCAAGTTCAACTCCTCGTCATCCACAAATTCCCATCACACTAAGTAGTTAATCCAGTGTCATCTCTTCTTTCATACATTTTTGTTGTAGGTTTCCCTATTGGGTCCCTTGAACCAACTATTTGTACAATATTCTTTGACGCATTTCTATTAGGTCCTTCATGGTAATGTTAAGTTCTTTTTCATTATTTGAAGCCATCATCTATCTTAGAAAATAATTCCCATGTTGGTGTTTGCATATCTTTTGATCCCAATAGATTGAAGCAAGCTGCCAAACATTTTTTGAGGACAAAAAATAAAATCTCGAAAAGACCTAAATAACCTTCTACCATGTGTCCCATAGTGGATTATCTTTATGTATTATTTTCTATTCGATTTCAGAAAAGCATTCTTTCCATCCATGCAAACTTTCAAAATTAATGTTTACAAACATGTATATTACCTTTCCCATCAAGTTGGTGAAGAATGACAATATACTTTGGAAAACCACTAAACATATGCTTCTATCAGCTGAATTCTTTGAAGTCATTGAGATAGTGGCACATGGAACTTTTGGTAGGAATTTGTTGTCTCAAAACATGTGACATCACCATATTCCCCTTGCAGTGCTATAGAGGAACTCCAAATACAATACATTATGTGGTGCTTTCTGATGGACATGGTTGTTAATTTCCGTAGAAATATAACATCGTTAAATCCTTATTTTTTTATAATTAGATCACCAGACAAGATGTAAGCAACCAACAATGTTTTTCCTTGCCAATATATTAGCAATATGTACAATAGATCCATGAGTTCAAGAAGATGTTTCTTATCAACAAGCCTGGGGAAAATATAATATTTTCTATCCAGTTTTAAATTTTGAGGCATATCCACACCAATTGTTTTCCATGAAAAAAACATTATATTCAATATTTCAAAACTGAAATCAGATTTTACATCATGTCCTAACTATATTTCCATAGCAATACCTCTCATATTTCTTCCAACCAAAAGAGGTAAAAATCAAAGAAAAGTTTCCTCATAGCAGATCTTGTCTGAAATATTACAATCATCCAGAGGCTCTAAGGCCCTCCAATCTGTGCTTTAAAGAAATTGTACATTTTATTCACCTTTGAGGAGACTCAACCCTCTACTTATTATTTACCTCAATATGAATCAAACATTTTGTAAAATAATACTGCAATGTATAATTATTTTAGTGGTGGGCCCCACTGCCACATGACATTTAATCATTAGTCCACATCATATCCAACTATCATAGGCTCGTACCTTCGTGGACTTGATGGATCCTACCATGGAGAAACATGAAAGTAGATGTGGTTGTATTAATGTGGTCACTTTGTGTTCTCTCAATCTTATTTTCTTTAATGGCCTTGTACGTACATGATTATTCCATGTGTCATTATATTGGGATTTTGAGATCTTGGACTCTCTCTCATAACAACTCATTGTATCTTTAAATTCTCTTGGTTTCCCTATTCCTCATGCATGCAAAACTCTGATGCAATATGCTTCTAGCAAGTGTCAAGTGTCTAACGAAATTAAGACATGGAACCCCAAGCCCACCAAGGCATCCAAAACTAAAATATTATGCATTAGGCTTAAGTCTAGGTACCATGTTTCTAAGAAATTTCTTGCATTGGAGATATTTGAAATGACAAATCTGGTCAATTCCTATGGATGTGAAGTATTATTAGAGCCTAGTGAAATCTTGTTTGATTCCAATTCTCCAAAATAATTGGAATTTTTTTGATAAGGGTGTCTTCTAACTTATCTTTCAAAATGTGTAGTGGTCCCATGTGGCACACTCAAGAGCCACCACTAGTCCTTCCAAGTTCATTCATGTTGATGTTTCATTTCCATGTGGTGGAATTTAATCGGACCTTATGTTTAATGAGCCAATCATGTTGACATCATCATAATGACATGACAATTTCTGAGCCTGCCACATGTATTTTTGGAAACATAAAGAGAGGAATCCTCTAAGAGATATGAACCTAAGAAAGATATGAAATACAATTTATCTTAAGGTGTTGGGTTTTGGGAAGATATTTGAAGTTAGGATATTACAAAGTGTGAAATCCATTATGGGTTTGTAGGGATAAAAATATTTATTTGATATGATTGGCATAGAGGGTTTGGCATATGAAAAGAGATTGTTGGATGATCCTTTTAGGCTCCAAGTTGTGACCCTTTTGAGCTTCAAAATATTCTTGTTGGTTTGTCTAGACAACAAGTCAATAAGAAACTCATAGGATCCATGGCCTGAAGTAATGATAGATATGTTCTAAATAACACAATAATGCATAAGCACACCATAATCATGATAAAGGAAATGGAAGAGATACGATCTAAGGGATTTTACTTTCGGTGTAATAAAAAATGGTATTGATGGAAAAAATGTTCCAAAAAAAATACTATTCACCTCAAGAATAATGATAAGGATGAAGAGGAACCTCAATAGGATTTGTGAGAATAGTTTGAGTGCTCATTAAATAATGAAGAAAAATTTGTTATAGCTGTATTGGTCAATGTAAGAATACAAAAAAATGGTTTGTCCCACAGTCTATGATTCATAGTTTGTTAAAAAAATTGATGCTTGTCTACCAAAAATGCAATTCTATCCTTTGTATAGGATTGTGAACTTTTATTAGTACAAAGCCTATAGATGACACTTAATACTAGATAGACTTTGAAGTACACGAAGACCTGAAATTAATGAAAAACATGCATATTGCGAGCTTCCTCTTTCTCCATTGGATAGGGATAAGAGTTTCGGGCCTCCCCAACCATGTCCAAATCTAGAGGAATTTGATGAACATATTGTTTTTCTTTGTTTTCCATAGGCATTTAACCAACATACATCTTGGCATTGAAAGCAACATATTGAAATCTCTTTGACAAATTTGAGATTTTCTAGTGCAACATATGCACTCTTCCTTTAAAGCATTGATTTTCCTCTTATGTTGTAATAGATATTAGAGACTCCATGATAAAAACAGACCCTGCATTATGATTATCTTCCTGAACATGGATTCTACTAATAGATGAGAAGATAGAGGCCTGGTTCTCAACAATTAGGTCCTCCTGTTTACGAAGAAATTGATAGATTTATATTATTTTACAATAGGGGTAGTGTCCATGTTGGCTATGGCTCCCCATGATACTTATAAACTAGAGACATTACAACCAATTTGGGTGAATAAAATAAAATTCGCCTTCAATAGACCCCCCTACGTGGGACTTTAAGCTTATGTTTTATGTACTTTCTCTTTGTTGGTCCAATTAGTCCCTATATGGAACTTTTATCTCATGTGTTATGAACTTTCTCTTTATTGGTCCAATTAGTCGCTACATGGGATTTTTATCTCCATGTACGCTTTCTCTCTATTGGTTCAATCGTACTTCTACAAAATAGAAAAATATTTCTTAAGTTTACCTAGGACATTTAAAAACTCCATATTAATCTAGGTTTTGAGAATATTTAATATGTCCCATGTTCAACCCTAGGTTTCTTTGATTCCTACAAAACTATTATTGTTTACTTATAGTATTGGGGTTTAGGATGGCCTTGTGAGAGTTGACAATGTAACACATGGGGGTTTTCAAAAATTAGAGGCGTTGTGTGTCATGTGGTTCCTCTTCCTTGAGTAGAGGATGCCTAGTTGGGTTATCCTAGTCTAGTCTTTATATTTTTCTATGCCATTTCTAGAAGTTATGGAATTTCTCAAGTTCAAGTGAGAATTTTTTATTTAGGTTCATTTTGCACAAATCCAACAAACAACAGCCTTAATACTATTTTTTTCTTAGATCCATATGATAAATTTATCATGTCCTTAGTGTTTTCACATTTTTAATATGTCCTTATTATGTCCAAAATCAAGAGGAATATCACATTAAATTAGGTGGTTGACCACTAATATTGGTAATTTCACCCTAGTCTAATTGTGCATCCAAAACGAAAGATATAAATTTTTTATTTAGAACTATGAATATGATGATGGACTACTAACTAACAACATGTGCACATGCAACTGAAGGTACAACCAAACAGGTACCTGTTAGATATTTCTTCGTCGAGTGAGGAAAGCTTAGGACAAATAGAGGTCGGAAATGCGACAACATCTAGTAGATATGATAAACAAATAAGGACCAAAGGTGAAAAGGTCAGAATAAAATTTTGTAGACGCATGAATTTTTTTCTTGCCGAAGGAGGATCATGCTCTTATAATGATGAGAGCATAGGAGACATAGATGTTCCACTCAGGTATAAACATCTGGTGAAGCAATGGGTACCTAAGGAGCTACCTCCTATCGATGTTGACTTCGTTTTCAACAATAGGACATATCGCATTGCACCATCCTCCATGCATGGATTGGGGCTATTTTCCATGGATGGAATAATTGTAAAATAGAATACAGTAACTGAATTGACAGACTATGTCGGACCGTGTTACAATTATAATGATTGGATGTGGCTAGTCTGGTACATACGAAGTATGTGGAGATATGCACTCACCACAAATTATATACAACTAATAAACAAGGATAAAAATAAGGGAGTGACTATCTATATTGATGGAAGGCCTAAAGCTTTCAACAATATTGCAGGGTTTATAAACAACACATGACCCAAGACAACAAAAAAAAAAAGCGAATTTCATATTTGAGGGATGTGAAGAGAATCGGGTAGTCCTATGCGCAATAAAAAAGATAGCTCCTGGGGAAGATTTATTAGTGGATTACCATTTGAATCGAATAGAAACATTGACTAAAAGTGTGCAGGTTTTTATGCAACACCTCTTTAAGAAACCTCTACTTATTGCATTATATTTTTTATTATCTTTAACATTGTTGTAAATATTATCTTTAACATTTTTTTTTTGTTATCATTAACAATTTTTTAAATATTTGGGGGTTCTAATTATATTTTAATGTGGTAGGATGATTGTGGAAAAGGGCCAGCTGCAGAACATGTAAATGATTATCAATCTCCACTTTCATTTTACATTGTTTTTATTATTTGCTTATATAATTTTATTCAAATAACATTGTTTTTTCTGAAATTATATGTAGTCAGCAGACCATGTGGATCATGATTCTGCCGATGAGGAGGGGTTTTATTCTTGCACTGATTTGATGCTCTTATTAAAAAAAAAGATCATTAAAGCTAAAAAGGAACTTGTTAGCTTGTTAGATCATCCAGAACAAACCCGAGACGTCAAAGAAAGGATCAAGCTCCTTATGTCACAACTTAACACATATAAGGTAATAACCATAATTTATTATTATTATTTTTTTAATGCAATCATATGCTCAATTATGATACTTTTTTTTTTTAACTTTTACATTATCTCATGAAAAAACATTTTATTTTTTATAAAGGAATATTTGGAGCCTGTTCAGCTTGGGGTTGGTAGTAGTGGTGCTACAGAGACGCTACAGAGTCTTGATGCAGGTGGTCATACAGCTCCTAGAGAACTATTTACTTCTCCATATTCCACACCTAATTTATATAGGAGCCATGACATGCACTGACATGCATCCACACCTCGATTAGAGTCTAGAGATTGTGGCAGAGATGAGGATCATAGTGATGTGGTTGAGATGGTTGCATTTCCTGGAGCTAAACGTGTGACAAGTACAGGGACCCTTTTGTGCACATTTTTGGTCAATGATAATGGACTTCCATTAAAACAATCAAGACTCCCAGGTAGTTATAATTCATATTTTAATCATTTAATGTTGTCCTCATACAAAAATCATCTAGATTATTAATTTTAAATTAATGATCATATCTTTTGTGTGTGTAGGAAACAAACTTTTTATAGGAACATAAAGAGCAAGGCCTTGTCTATTTTTGGGGCAACCTTACGCATGAGTTGGAATTTCCATAATTCCAACCTCAAAAATGAACTTATGGATTATCTTGAAGGCCTCTTTGGTGTAGACACGTTCAATACAAAAGAGGTCACATCTGCAGTCGGTGAATATTTAAAATATACTTAGTATGTTTATAGATGAATATTGGGAAGAAATCCTAGGTATGAGTGTCCTCCCTCAATTCCAGAGAGGGAGTGGAAGGCGATCATTGATGATGCAAAAGAGAAGATTTTGAAAAAATTAGGAAAACAAATAACTGGTACACCAAGGTAAATTACAAATTTTTGAATTCAATACTAGATTTATTTTTCTTTAGATATATATAAAATTGTGGTTATATATAACATACTTGAATATTTTGATGATAGGTTGCCTGACACTTCGAAGGCAACCAAAGCAAGTATTGCCAAGCATTGCCAACACAAGCTAGGCCAGGGAGGCTACTCGAGGTTACAGTCATGAATCTTAAGTACTCGAACATATTAAGAATATTATTTGTATCACCTTACAACTTTAAGGTAGTTGCAGCAAAAAACATTAAAAAACCATACCCTTATGCAATACAGGGTGATGACTTCGGAACAAAAACCACGGAGGAAGACCTCCAACTTCGTTACAAGTACGGTTATAAAGCTGTGGTTGATCATAGGAAAAACATGGGGAAGACCCCAAGATCCAATTTGCAGGATAAGGAAAATAAAAATCAGTCCACATTAACCTTTCGTTACTTATAAAATACGTAAATGTTTGATATCGTTCATAATTTAATGTCTTACTTTGTTTTAATCATGGGAGAAGCACTGTCAATGAAACCATTAGTATTGAACAACATAAAATTGATAGTGAAACACTACCAGAATATCATGGTGCTCCCAAACAACCCCATCCCAGTGAGGTGCAACCCCAAGATGTTCCTGTGACTGAGGCCCACGATGGTAAAATGTCTATATATTAATCATATACTTAATAATTTTGTACTTATAAATTTTGTAATTATAAATTTTGACATTTCAATGGAAGAGAATGTCATATATGATCATCCTCAACCTGAAGATCAGGTAAATAGGCCGAAAGCCATTCCAATTGTGTCGACTAGAGGACCAGGTATATAATTACATTGCAGAGTTTTTTTTTAATATTAATGAACTACTTCAATGATATTTAAAAATTGGCCATATAAATTTTGTATTTTTTATTTTTTTAGGAGATGGCCCCTCACAACATCATCCACGCCATGGGTACAAGACCAGACGTACTCAGCGTGAAAGGACTGAAATAACATCATCTGTTGATGAGCACCCAGTAAACAAAGACATGGACGTGGATGATTTGCTTAAGAACTGAAAAGCAAAAAAGAAGACTAAAAGAAATTCATGATGTCATGTAATAATTTTATAAAATAGTTAGATGTACATTATATAGCTGATAATATACATAAGCCTATTTCTATGTCTTGTATATATCTTTGAATGTAATTTTGTTATACACTTAATGACAAAGAGCATTACAATTCTTTTCATTGTGTCTTTTCATTGTGTCATGGACATGGTTTTGCTACTCAACATTGACTCAAAGCCTAATTATTCATTCCTCTATTATATGTACAATGATGTTGAACCTTCCACAAATCATTGCGAGAAGAAAAATAAGACAAGGAAAGGAACCCAAGGATTTCAATGTTANATGTCCAATGATGTTGAACCTTCCACAAATCATTGTGAGCAGAAAAATAAGCCAAGGATAGGAACCCACGGATTTCAATTTTAAGGTCTTGTGATTCCACAAGGTGGGATACAAAGAGGAATTGTTTCCATGCATAAACATGCGAAATACCTTGATTGAGAATGTGGATGTAACAAGTTGAACATTGAAATCATAGAGCGATGACATAATCGAGCAATATGGGTGGTCATAGATTTTTATCTATTATTCAATCATTTAACCTTTTAATGTCTTTGAAAAATGCACATTTGAAGGATGGTCACCTCCACGACAAAGTTAATTTCTAAAAAAACATTTTTAGTTGTTTGAAGAATATTCCATGTCCCATAAGACTAGTTACATGCATTTATGGATTAAGGACCTTATTTTCATCCCCTAATCATGTTCAGGTCCCGAAGACCCATCCCGACTACACAAAAAATCCTAATGGAAACCCTTTCTCATTCATATGAAAAATATCCCCTTTAAAGGGATGATGTTGTAGTTAAAGGCCTTGATCATACTTTATGGATTAAGGACCCTATTTTCATCACCTAATCATGGTCAAGGCCCCAACATAAATCCCTACTACACACAAAATCCTAATGGAAACTTCATCCAACCCATATGCAAAAGATCCCCTTTAAATGTCTCATGTTGTAGTTCATGGCTTTAATAATGGCCTATTAACCCAATAATATTTTTTCAAGGCCTAATTCATTGTATTTATCCCCCAACCATGGATAAATAATTCATAGCCATCTTTGATACACAAAATATTATAGAAATACCCATATCTCACTCAAAGGTTCATGATTCCCTATAGACAACATGTTATGTGGTTTAGGGCATTGATTATGTCCCTTAATCTCTAAAGTATTCATAAATGAACCAAGGGACTTATTTTTCTCTCTTGACCATGGCTAATTACTTAATGAACATGTACCTAGTGAAAAATATTTCATAATGGTACACATATTCAGCTTGGAGGCCAAATATTTCCTGTAAAGGGATTATGTTGAAGGTGATGTTCATGGATATTGATCCTTACAAATCCATTTATGGAATAAGGCCCTTATTGTCCTCCCTTTTTTATGGTAAAGTCCTTGAGACCCATTCCTACTATGAAAAAATGCATTATTATACCCATATCCTACTTATATGACAAATATTCACTTTAAAGGAACTATGTTGTAGTTTGAGGCCTTGATCATGGCTTATTAGATCAAGAATATTAACTTAGGTCCTAATTCCCTCGACTCGTGACCCAACCATGTTCAAGGCTCTAATACACATCCCTAATGCATAAAACCTTCTAATGGCATCCACATACCACTCTAATGATAATGATATCTTATATAGGGAATGTTTTATATAAATTAATAAAAAATCCCATCCTTGGTAAAACATTTCTCCTAATTGCATATGTATCCCAATTAGTGGCTAAATATCCCCTGTGAAGGATGAATGTAATGGTTTAAGACCCCATTTTATCCCATGAGCCCTCAAATATTCATTTAGTTGATATGTCTCTTCTTTTCACTACTTTACCATGGTCA
>SNQJ01S0038414.1:38221-91555 GCA_010110895.2 Picea sitchensis | reverse complement strand
ACACATAGCCCAATTGGAGGCCAAATATCCCCTTGAAAGAAACTTTGTAGTGGTTCAAGGACATGTGCATGGTTCATGAGCATTAAAAGTTTCATTTAGATCTTAAGACCCTTTATTTTTTTGCATGACCATGGTCACAGTCTCCAAATCCATCCAATGCATCTAAAGTTTTCTAATATTTTCCAAATATCATTCATATGTTAAATATTATAATCTCTAAAATACTAATTTAGATCATACAACCCTTGTTTTCCTTCATTGACCATGGTCAAAGCCTTGAGACCCATGCATGGTATGAAAATTCTCTTAATGATGCTTATATCCCGCCAAGAGGCTAATGTTTTGAGTTTGTATGGTGGGTTGAGTCCTCTTTCATGGAATAGGGCCCTAGAAGCTTCATTTACAACCAAATCTGTGAGATCCATATCTTTTATGTAAAGCCTCCTAAAAGTACCAATATCGTGCTCAAGGACAAAGTTAATTTCTAAAAGTTTTTTTTTAGTTGTTTGAAGAATATTCCATGTCCCATAAGACTACTTACACTGATTTATGGATTAAGGACCTTATTTTCATCCCCTAATCATGGTAAGGGCCCAAAGACCCATCCCGGCTACACAAAAAATCCTAATGGACACCCTTTCTCATTCATATGAAAAATATCCCCTTTAAAGGGATAATGTTGTAGTTAAAGGCCTTGATCATAATTTATGGATTAAGGACCCTATTTTCATCACCTAATCATGGTCAAGGCTCCAACATAAATCCCTACTACACAAAAAATCCTAATGGAAACTTCATCCAACCCGCATGCAAAAGATCCCCTTTAAATGTCTCATGTTGTAGTTCATGGCTTTAATCATGGCCTATTAGCCCAATAATATTTTTTCAAGGCCTAATTCCTTGGATTTATTCCCCAACCATGGTTAAATCCTTCATAGCCATCTTTGATACAAAAAATATTATAACAATACCCATATCTCACTCAAAGGTTCGTGATTCCCTATACACAACATGTTATGTTGCATATCTTCATGATTCATAGTATTGTTTGGATTATGTTGCATATATTCATTTACTTTCTTCCCTTCCCTTCTTCCAGGTGAAACCCATTTGCAACGCACTGCAAATCAAGTGCCAAATCTCTTGTCTACTGAACCTCAAAGCACCAGTTCTGATACCATGTAGAAATTTTAGCTCAGATATATACTAAGTCATAAACATATTTCAACCTCCTATAAAGCTTCAACAATAAATCAGAAATACTATATGACAGAGATATGAAACTAAAATAGTAGCCAAAATAATAATGAACAACAAAGAAATCACTCCATATAACACTAGTAATTTCTAGGCAATGCCCCTGGAAAAAACCCAACTTGGGAAAATTTGTTCAAGGAGAGTTTTCTTATTGAGATCAAAGAAATTTCATATTAGAGTTTACAAAAACAAGTAATCAACAAAAAAATTATTGAAAAATGTGCCATAAAACCTCCTCGATTTGTGTGCTAAAAACCACACAAAAAAATCCCCATTTTCTGCAATGTACAGTCCTTTTAACAACAAATAAAATCTTGATATCTATGCACATTAGCAATACTGTTCTGCACTAATTTTGTACATCCAAACACTTAGAAAATTTTCCCATCCTCTTTCCTCGATTTGTTTTCCTCTATGCTATTGTATGACCTCTAAACAATGATGTACAACCTCTCGTTTCACTGCTATCAGCTCAACATTTAATACTGTAATTTTTGGAAAAAAATGCCCTCTTCTCCTCTTGAAAATCATGCCCTCCTTCAGTTGTACGAACCCTCTCCTTTCTTGGAAATCGTTCCCCTCCTCTAGTTGTACAAACCTCCCTCTTTCCATTGGAGAATGTGCCCTCCTCTTGTTGTTACTTTCACTTCTCCATGAGCTCAATCTCTTTCTTGAGAAAAGTGACTCTTCACCTTCCTTCTCAAGATCTCCTCAAAGTGTGTTCCCTCTCTCCCTCAAGTGCTACCTTTATGAAATTTCCAATGTGTAACTCCTTTAACAGTTGGTCTCCCAATGAGATTGATGGTCAAGATCTAATCTTTCCCTCATGAGATCAATGGTCACGACTTATTCATTCGTTGAGGTCACTTAAGTCACTAAAGTGATCGACAACCTCATAAATTCACTTTTACACATTATAAAATAAAAGATCAACTTAACTTTACAAAATCTCTTTATAAAGTCACTAGGGAGAAATGTGCTTGGTCACTTCTGCATGTTGGGTGCCACCTATGCGTAAGTACCTCAGAGCCACCAAATCTAACATAAAGTGCATATAACGAAGCATTCTATGTTTTATTACCTAAATTGTCATCAAGTGAATATACAATAGAAGTGAATAAGTGGAGGGTTATTTCATGGCACTTGTTTGTTTATGTGCTCATACCCGTGTATACATATATACTTACCTATGTGCATAAACATTGCACAACCTTTAATAAGACTAATCTTTATTTATTGGGCATAAACTTAGTCTTGGCCTTGAAATATTTTGAAGGAAAAAGTGAAATGTTATTTTAGTGGTGCTTCATTGGTGGTGTTGAAAATCATGACATGGTCTTACCAAGGTTGAACTCAAATTACCTAGCCTTGGTAAAAAATGTAATAACAATCATATTTCATTGTTCTTGTAAGGAGACTAGGAGAATGTCATCATCTACGAGCAATAGGGTAGATATCATGTCTCCATAAAAACCTCTGCAAAAGAAAGTCATGGACATCATGTGAGAACCATATTTAGGTATGATAACTATTCCATATAGTATCAAACTCTTGATAAACAATCCTAATTATTGAAGTTGTTCTAGTAAATTCAAGAAACATTGTCAGGATCTTTTGAAAGTTCACAAAACTAATTGGAGTTGGTGTGCTATTCTTTACATGCCACAATTGTATGCCCAATCTGAGGATGTGTTTAAGAGAAAGGCAATATATATTCTTTCTCATCCCTCGGATTTGAAGCTACTCACTGTAGGTTAGTGGAAAAAACTTGTAGAGACTATAAAATCGCATGAAACTTGTTGGAACGTGTGGAAACTTGCTAGAACTTACATAGAGCTCATGATTTTGACCCCTAATAGGTAAACATAGACCCCACATGAAAATAACTTGGAGAAAGGGCTTAGATAGGGTTTTGGAGGGAAAAAAAGACCTTGAACTCCTCTAATGAAACCCTAAAGGAATATAACTCATTTTCTCATTTATTCTTGAATGATTGTGTTTCAATCTATAGTGTGACTGTGAACAAGGAAACTTGGTTTAGTGGGGTTTGCTATAATACCTTCAATCTCATTCTTTGATATCTCCTAAAATACATTCACACTCTCATGCTTCAAGATCAAATGAAGGAAACAAAATAAATGATACTCGAGATTGGAGACATTGTCTATTTTGAGTTTATGATTATGTCATGATTTATGTAGTACAATAGTTGAATTGTTGAACTTGTTATTATTTGATGGATTTCAAGCTATTTGAAATTTTGATTTATGGTTCAGTTTTTGAACACATTTCAAGTGCCAAATTTTATATTATCATATTTGATGAGATGAATTGACAGATAAACTGTTGTTTTATAGATTTATGAACGAAAATGTCATATTATTTTTTTTGCTTAAAATTTCTTGTATTTTGAGAGTTTTTTTTAATTAAATTTGATTTTAATTTTCAATTTAGAGTTTTGTCAAGTCTTGCTGAGCCATAAAGTTTTGCCCAGTCCCAAGATGGCTGAGTTTTTGTTGAGTCTGAGTCTCACAACCTTGGTTTGAAGCAATGTTGTGAGACATGCCGAAGGTCTGTGAGTTTGTTGGGTCAACAATGAAATGAATAACCAGTGAAAACTTGTTGTGAAACTTTCCTATAAATGAAACTTGCCAAAACCTGTTGAACCCAACTCGAACTTGTTAGACTTTTTGAAACCTGAAAAAACTCGCCCATTAAGAAAAGGTGGATCCCAAATGGAATTGACTTGGAGAAAAGGCCAAAATGTGTTTTTTGGAGGGAGAAATATGAGTAGGAACACATAAAAGGAAACTCTAAAGGAATATAACCTAATAACAAGATGCATTTCACTCATTTGGTCATTTTATCTTCATTGATTTGAGTTTTCAGTTGGCCTGTGAACACTAAAACTTTTTTAAGCAAACTGTGTTATTCTTGTTTGGGGTTTAGTTGGAGTCTTGAGAACACTTGTATTTGTGGTATGGAGACCGAATAGGAGGTGTAGAGTCAATATATCTACATGTTATATCTTTAGTTTCAATTTCATTCCGATTTTGAAGAAAGTATTCTGATTTTTAGCAAAATTGATTTTGGAGATTTCATCTTCATTTTTAATTCAGGGATCAACCTACAGTGATATACTCTTCTCTTATTTGTATTGAATCTTGACTAACCATGGCTCCTAAGTCCAAAAATTGGTTTGATCAAGCATGAGAACATGCCTTCAAAATTGAATCGAATGATGACAAGAAGCTCAATTGCAATCACTATAACCACGGTATGAAAGGGGGGGCACACACTACTTTCCTGAAAAACCGCCTAGAATGAATTCATTACAAAGATGTCATAGTCCCATGCAAGCTATTTGACTTATGTTTAAGTTTTTGAGGATAATTTTAAGTGCCAGATTTTTTGTTATCATATCTGATGAAATGAATTGATGGAAAACCTATCGTTTTATATATTTTAAGGATGGAAATGTCATTAATATTTTTTCTGCACAACATTTTCTGTATTCTAAGTGTTGTTTCTATTTGAAGAGTTTTGAACTGATTTTTGTCGAGTTTCCAAGTTTTTCCATATCCCAAACTCGCTAACTTTTCGTCAATCCCAAGTCTAACAACCTTGCTTTGATGTGAGTTTAAGTTGGGTGGTTGGTGTGCATTGTAGTCAAAACATGGAAACAATATAATGGGCTTTCCATATATTGGTCTTAGGGATAAAGAAATATTACGAACATAAACTACCACTCTCCAAAACGAATGAAATCATCTCCATACAAGCTTGGCTATTAAGCAAAGTTCATTCATATTATAATCATAATAAGATTTATTAAAAATGAAACCTTCTTTTAGAGAAAAATGCACAATGACTTCAAGATGACCAAATAAAGAGGATGGAAACGCTTTAACAAGATAATGCTTTTCAAGAAAAATTTTGTTTGAACTAACAAGAAACTTGACAATTATAGAATTGATTTCAGTTTTTGTTGATTACACCATGTAAACCAATTTCCCTTAGTATATATCTAGAAGTCAAATCCATGGGGTAAGTAAGATTTATTGTCCAAATACTCAAAATAACACGCTCAATCAATATACACAGTGTATGCCAAATGTGAGTGTGGAACACAACTTCCTTATACTTAGGAACAAATTCCTCCAAATAACCCAAGTACATCCATATATCCAAATCATATGTTCAAATGTTTCCCGATAATGACTATATTGATCTCTATATATACATATTCTCACTCATTGCACATGTGGCCCCTCTATTAGATTTCCCCCTATTTAATATACATTTAACACCATTACATATGCATTCAATGCAATTACATATACATTCAACCCCATATATACGTCCCATTGGGTCATAACATAAGTACCCCCGTTCAAAAAACTATCCTAAAATCTTTGTGGCTAAATATTTTGCATGTGATTAAACCAAGTAATCAAGTTACTTATATTTATGCTCTCATATAATATGATTATTCATCCATCCATATTTAGTTCTTTTCAGTGTCATTCTTTGATAGCTTCATTTCCTTTGATTCCTTAAATATTTGATAATATATTGTCACATAATTGTTCCTTGATGCTCTATTCCATTAATATCCTTGACTTTACCATCTTCTTCCTTGGTAACATTGATGTGGCACCAAATCTCATGGAGTAAAAGAGTAAAATCTCTCTTTAACTCTTCTATCAAAAATAATTTTCATCTTATTTTGATATTCTTGGAATCTCTCATTCCCTTGTTCTTTGGTCTATTGCACCTTAATTATCTTATAAACTCTTTAATAATATCACTAAGATCTTAATTTTCATCCTGTATTAATATTAATACTAAAATGGTAATATTAAATCAAATAATTTTTTAATTTTTTTTTAAATAAATATTGTTCGTCGCACTTGCGACGATAACTTACATAGTTGTGATGGTTTTGTTATATAAACAATGGAATTTTTCACCGCACTTGCGACGAAAACTTAAATAAATGCGACGGTTTTGTTATATAAACAATGAAAGTTGTTGTCGCAAGTGTGATGATAGCTTAAATAGCTGCAATTGTTTTGTTATATAAACAACGGAATTTGTCATCGCAATTGCGACGACAACTTAAATAGTTACGACGATTTTGTTATATAAACAACAGAAGTTGTCATCGCAAGTGAGATGACAACTTAAATAACTACAACGGTTTTTTATGTAAACAACGAAAGTTGTCGTCGCAAGTGCGACGACAACTTAAATAGCTGTGACAGTTTTTCTATGTAAACAACGAAAAGTTTTCGTCGCAATTGAGACAACAACTTAAATAATTGTGCCAAATTTGTCATCTCACTTGCGACGACAACTTAACTAGTTGTGACAAAGTTTTCATCGCAATTGAGACGAAATGTTGGTTTCGCATTTTTTCCTAAATTGTCGTATTGGCGACGATATTTCTTTTTTGTCACAATTGTGATAAGTTCCCTAGGGGCGTCTCTTTTGCGATGTTTATTCAATTTCATCGCAATTACCACATGACGTAAAATGACATTTCAGAGAGTCTAGATTCATCACAAATTCCATGACATAAGAGCGTCAAAATAGCTGTCGGAAAATGACCCAAATTTGCTAGTGGTGCATCTTTCTGTCATGTTGGTGATTGTTGCTACGTGCAGACTGAGTACCAAGAATTCTAGTGGCACCACTTATTCTTTCCCATACACCAACTTGAATGGTGTCTATAATGTTATATTCTTACATGTAGTCCTATAGGCCCATAGTACTTCTAGTATCTTCAAGTCCCAACCATCCTTGTTGACATTTCAGATCTTTGTTAAAGCATTCTCTAAGATCTTATTGAAGGCTTCTACTGTTCCATTTGCTTGAGGACAGTATGGTGTAATTTTCTGATGAAATACTTCAAACTCATCGGTCATATTCTTGATAGTACTGTTGATAAAGTGAGTACCTTGGTCACTCATCAAAATCCTTGGACAACCAAATCTAGTGATCACTTGCTCAAACAAGAAGTGTGTTGTTGTCTTTGTGTTGCAATCTTTAAATGGTACTCTTGTTGCCCATCTTGTTAAGTATTATATCATAATAATGATATACCTTTCTCCTAACCTATTTGTTGGTGGATTGATTGGTCCCACAAAGTCTATTTCCCATTCTTCAAATACTTGCAAAGTTACATGTGGTCTTAGGGGCATCACATCCCTTATGTTGGGTTTACCAACCCTCTAACAGACATCAGATATATGGTAATATTCCATAGCATCTCTGTATACTTTTTTCGACCATAGTCCTGCACAATAGATTTTCCAACATAATATCCTCCATATATTCCCTCATGAGCTTCTACCAAAATTATAAGCCTTTCGTGTTCTAGTACACATCTTCTCAAAATGTTATCTACGCCCATTTTGTATAAGTTTCCTGCAATCAATTGATAGTCTACAACTCTGAATACCATATTTTTATTCTGCATAATGTTAAACTCTTGTGGTGCAATCCTTATACTGAAGTATTCAATAGTGTCCACAAAATATTCATCAACTACTTGGATTGAAAATAACTTCGCATCAAGGAACTTGTCTTCCATGTTTTTAGGTTCTTCTCCATTCATTACCCTTTATAGGTGATCAGGTCTCGCATTCAGCTTCCTTAGTTTGACTATCACTTCAAAATCAATTTATTGAAATAATAGTATCCATCTACAGATATTCCCCCCCAACATTGGCTTCTTGACTAGGTATTTGAGGGTTGAATGATCTGTGAACATCTTAAAGTGTTTTCCCAGTAAGTAATTTATGAAATTATGAAGTGCATAGACCATAGCTAGGCCTTCTATTTCTATAGTATTGTAGTTCTACTCGGATTCTGACAGTTTTATTCTTGCAAATGCTATAGGATGGTCTAAATCCCCTTCTCTTGGCCACGCCAAAATTTCTCCAAGTGCTATGGCTAGTGCATCCACATGCACATGAAAATTATTTTCCCAATCTGGGAATACTAGGATCAATGTTGTAACCATTTTTTCTATTAAGGTGTCCAAACCTTGTTGAATATCCTTATTCCACTGAAATTTAGTATCCTTCTTTAACATTTTTTCCATTGTTGCAGTGATCTACACATACCCTTTTATAAATTTTTTGTAGTAGCCTATATGTCCCAATGTTTATCTCAATCGACGCATTGCTTTTGGTGGTGGTAAATTGACAATAAATGCAATCTTGGAAGGATATACTCGTAAGCCTTGTTTACAAACTATATGGCCCAACAGTATGCCAAAAGGTGTTCCAAAAATGCATTTCTTTATATTCAAGGATATATGACACTGCCTGCATATTTTCAACATTAGCCTTAATACTTCTACATGGTCCTTTAACAGACTATATATTGTCGATTCATCCAAATATAATTCTAAAAATTGATGTATGAACTCCTTAAAATCAACTATGAATACTCTTGAAAATATGGATGGTGCATCCTTTAGCCCAAAAGGAATGACTGTGTACTGGTAGGATCCCCATTCTGTGACAAAATTAGTCTTGCACATGTCTTATGGGGATATCTTCATCTAATGGTAACCTGAGAATCCATCTATAAATGAGTATGATACCTGGCCTCCCACATTCTCTAGAATTTCATCTGTGAAAGGTGTATGGAAAGGATCATGTAGGAAAGCATCATTCAGTTTCCTCATATCTACAAAAATCTATATCCCCTCTTGTTTCTTCTCTTGGAATACCATAGGTCTTATCAAGTCATATTCCTCCACTGGTTCTATGATACTAACTTCCAACATTCTGTCAATTTCTGCTTTAACTTTCTCCTTATATATTGGGTTCTGTCTATAAGGTCTCTATCTGACAGATCTAGCCTCAAGTTTGAGAGGTATCTTCATCGCTCCTATATCTCCTGCTATGCATTTCATCTTTGTAAATTGCATTGGGAATAGGTCATTGTATTCATGCAGTAACTTCGTTATTCTTTCTACTGTTTGTTCATCCCACTAGTCTCCAATAGTTACCATTTTTGGATTATCAGTTGTCCCAATGTTGACTTTCTTCACCTTGATTGGCACAACGAATATTTATGACTCTAGAGATGGACCTTCCACCTCTCTTTCACCTTTAAATTTTGTAAGATGAATTTTGCATGGATCATCTTCATCTGGTGCTCCTTCTTCCACATGATAGCATGACAATGGTTCTTTCATTGTCTGTATATTCTATTGTTGGTATTCTATCATGATTTTAATCTCTGGTTCATTAATAAATATCAAACCTTTTATCTTCTTCAATTTTGAATCCGTGTTGGGGTTCTCATGTTCAAATGATAAGGTTACTTTAAAATTTTGTTGCAATGTTTTCCATTCTACAGTTCTTCTACGCAATTCCTATTCTATATACTAGTTTTCTGGAATTCTTTTCAATGTATGGATGAAGTGATGAGGCCATTCCTCTGGTGGTTTCATCCTCCATTATGTCTTTCATTTCTCCAAATGTTCTACTAGTGTTCCCTATCCATCATATCTATTCATTTTGTTGCTACCCTATTCTGCACCAAATCTGATGCGAAGTAACCTTTTACATTGGTACCAGTCCTTGACTATATCTTTGTGCACACCCCACCATCTTGAAGGTTTTTCCTTGAGTGCAATGTCCAGGGCTAAGATCCTTTTATTATCTAACACTTCATCTTTGTATGTTTTGAGAAATTCTTCTAAGTCATTTATGACATGAAAACTAGGAGTTTCCCTTATCTCGGTACCCACCTATCTTAATGTGTGGTTTATTCTTGTGCACCTTCTTGTGGAAAATTCATGTGATCTCTACTGCCAATTCTCCAAACCTGTATCTGAATCAGAAGCACATTATGTGATTCTCCTCCAACTTAGTACTCCATCTGCAGTTGGGTTAACGTAATATTCTTCCTATGCGGTGGTTATGTATAACTGGTTTATTTTCTCCACATATAAGAAAGAGGGCTCTACAAAATTTTCCACTTCTAATGGATCTAATGGTGCAATGACTCTGTATTCTCCTAATTTGAATGTCATATTCCTTGTCTTCAAGTTGATTATGTCTTGGTTATAAAATTCCTAGTCCAAGCCAAGCAATGTTGGATAAGGTGTTGTACCATCGACTATATCTAACACTTCAAAGTATGCCTTAGTGCATACTCCATCCAGATCTATTGTCACACACTTAAGCCTTCCAATTGATAGAACTTTGTGTTGGTTTTATAATTTCAAATAGACAGGTGAATATCCTAGTGTGGTATCTCCCATACACTGCCATGTCTTCTTAGATAACACATTTACCTCAAAGCCTAAATCCAGTGTAATGTCCCCCACATTGAAATATCCAATGTTGGAATTCATTCTAAATTCTTTACTTGATCTCCTTATTGAATGGAGGTGATTGACTGTCTTCTATTCGAATTTCCCCTCTACCTCTTTGTTACATCTTTCTAATGGAATTTATAGAATTTTGACAGATGATGGATCCTTTAACAACTTAACACAGGTTTGCAGAAAATTTATTATGTTCCTTACTTTCTCTAGAGGTTGTTATTCAATGGTATGGTCCATTGAGGAGGGAATTTCATACCTTGGTACATTCTAAGTATGTTTCATGATTTATGTAGACACAACATATTGCCTAAGGAACTCTTGTCTTTCCTCCTTGAATGTTTATTTTTCTTTCCCCACATCAAAATACATCCATGATTTTGTGTTCTTCCTCACCCATTGGTTTTGTGCTGGATCTTATCTCCCTGTGTTGGCTCCTGTCTTATCTCCTCCGTGCGTGACTATGTTGATGTTCCTCCCATCATCTTTGTCTTCTACAAAAATCCAATGTACATTCTGATTGTTCTAATTTCTCTTATCCTAGAATGTCCCTAGTAATTTTGGACAGTCCTTTGTATCAGGTTTTGTTGCACGACCATACATGCATGTCACAGGTGGAAGTGGACATTCTCTTGCATAATTTCCTGAATGTTTCTAGTTATGACATCGTATTGAGCCTCTCCCTCTTCCAAATCCTCCTCTACCTTGTCTTCCACCCTTATAAGAAGTTCGATCTCCTCACAGTGCATTTTACTAAGGCACTTGATTATACTTCTTGGGGTTATACTATGGCTGCATTATGTTATACTGAGGTTGCGCAATGTTATACTGTTGTTGTGCATTATTATATTGAGGTGGTACCTGGTTGAATTGAGGTGCATATTTCCCTGTCATCATCTCTTCTTACACCTTATAAGTATATGATGTTATTTCCATCATCAGGTCCCTTATCCTACAATTTGTTGTTTCTGAGATTAATCCTAAGGCTCAAAGAGTAATGTCAGGCATCGGGAATGTTTAAAGAAAATGTTTTAAATGAGTGCTTTTCCTACCTTTAGTTATATGAGAAATGATCTTTAAATGAAATTAATAGTAGGATGGTACATAGGTTGTATTTCGTTATCCGAGTCGCAATTATAATACAAAATGGTGTGGAGAAGAGTTACAAAACTATTAAACAAAGCTAGGCATAAATTTCATATGAGTCTCACTTTGTTTTCAGTGGAAGAAAAGTAGATAACGCACCCTTGAATAGGATATGAAATGCATTAATTCACGCAGATCACAGGTCTTGTTTTAATCACTATGAATATAGAGGAAAATTTTCTTACCTAATGAATTTCTGGTATAAAATGATCACAGTAGTTGTAATACTAAATTACAATCAATCACTTTTCAAGGAATTACATAAAGAAATTCGAGGAAATGGAAACACAGAGGAAACACATAACTCAAACTGAACAAAAATTAGAATCTATGTCTGCACTTGTACAAATACTCAAAAAGCGAGTTTCTCTATTACATCCGACGAGAAGTAGCCTTCGATAGATCTTAAATCTATGTATTTATACAAAATCTATCACAACTCAAAATTGTTGGACTTCTGACAATATTTAACTAAAAATAGCATACATCTGAATAAAACAACATTGTGTAAATTTTGATGAGTTCTTTGGCGCTCTCCTCTGTCCCTTCGTCTGCTGGTATAAGCGCTCCTTCTCCTTAATCCTTTGGGATAGGTACACATGTCATTAAGGCCACCTCAATCATTTAGCATACTATCTTTGTCATTTTAATTTTTTTTCCATATGTCCCTTCAGATATATTCAATGGGGCAATGAATCACATTCGAGGTAATGGGGTGAGGATAATCATACGAATAACACAACATTGGATTTTCAAGGGATGGATAAAGGAAACAGGGAAGAGTAAGCGTATATTCAAAGAATGATGAGGGAATGAGTGTATGATGATGAAGTGGGATAAGTGGAGGTTAGAATGTGGGTGGACAGGGTAAATGACTAGTGGAAGGTGAAAGGTAGAGAGGGTAGAAGGAAAGGACATTGTGCATGTTTTATCACTTGCTCGAAACTATGTTTTCATTTCCATGTTCAATGCATTGGGAGAATCTATCCATCAATTCCACCATGAACCTTGAGGGCTCAATATTTTCATTTACCTTGAAAGTGAATAATTTCCTTTGTATTTGAGGCAAACTTTCTTGAATCTTGCTTACCTCTTGGACTGTGACCTGAAACTATGAACTTGGATGAACTAACCATTTATTGATCTTCATAAGATCAATATGTATCATTCCTTGAATGGTTGTAAGAGTTTCTTCTTTGTTATTTATGGAATTTTGTTGGTTAATTTATATCTCGATTTTCCCGAGGGATTCTGAGATATCACTCCCCTTAAACTCAATCAACATTTTATTTAGTGATGACAATGCCTCTAGACAATATTCTTTCACTTGTATGGAATTTCTTTCCTTCTTCCATATTTGTCTCCAAGACCTTTAGGGCCATCTCACCTCTTAATTGCTTTGAATAAGAGAGAAGAGGAAAATCAGGGAAATTGTCTTTCTACATCAATATGAGGACTTCTTGAAACTTGGACCAGGCTGAGCGGGCATATTTTTCCTTGACATAGATATCCTTTAGGGATAGGTCAACTGCTTGATAATATTTCTGGATGGAATCTACCTTCAAAAAAATATCTTGTTGGGAAACTTCAAGCTTCACATTGATTTGCAACGCTTGAATTTTGAAGGCCGAGATGTCTATCATGGTACCCTTAGTTAGGGCCAATATAGCTTGCATTTTTTATATCAATTCATCACGCTAAGTGACCAGAACTTGGTTGTTTTTTGAACTTTGATGGAGCTTCTAAAGGTTAGCTTGAAGTTTTTGAATCTGATGATGATCACTAACTCTGATTTGATCGAAATCCTGACTCATTTTGTTCCTGATAGTCTTCTCATCTATATATATCTGGTTTTGCAAGTGCTCCACCAATAGGCACTTATGTTGCAGTTGTTTGGTCAAATTTTCCACAAACCATTGATTGGCAATGGAAAAATCACCTAACAAACCTGCAAATTCCTTTGCAAATTCTGGATCATCTTGGTCATTCCCGTCATACACCATTTTCTTCATTTTAATTGTCACTCCATATTTTTGGCTAGATTCCCTTTTCACAACGACTTTCCATTTATTACTAAAAAGTAAATTTTAAGGAGGTATCTCTTTGGGCAAGATGGGGCTAAGATCTCCTACAAAAACAAGTTCAAAATTAGGATTTTCGAAGTTGGTTTGTAGAGGGGTTAGTGATGTAATGGGAGTAGCAATATATGTGGATTGTTGTTGTTCTATTGTATTTGAGGTGACAACAAGATTAGTTGGTGTCGAAGGAGGAATATCGTGTCCCTGATTTAGGAAAGCTTCAAGTTGAGCTAGTTCATGGGGACTTAGCTGGCCTAACAATGATGCTTTTAATTCATGTGTTAACACCTGCGAGCTCTTTAGGGTTCCCTCAACTCTATGTTCATCAGAGTGACTTGATTGAGAACCTGCATGCATATCTTCCTATGAAGGGGGTGTGGCTATTGAATTTCCTTGTAGTAACTTTGGTAGATTGCTCCACTTGTGTTTTTCAAAACTGAGGAAACCATCTTGTTGATCTGGGGGAAGGGTTTGGAATCTGCCTTGAACTTCCTCATAATACCTAACTCCACTGAATATTTCGACATACACAGATTCCTCATGCATATATCGCTTCATGTTGAACTGGGCTAGATGGTTTTCCACGATCTTATGAGGATCATGTTTATTGAACTATATTTCAACCAATTTGACATCCTCCAGGGCTATGACCTTGACTTTAGAGTGATCAAAATCTAATAATGTAAACATGAAAAATTGAATAGGGAAAGTTGGCCAATTTTTTTTCTCAATTGTCTTCAACTCCTTGATGATATCTCCTGCCACTGTCTAGTACACCACTTCTCTCCACACCAATTTGTCAGGTAAAAAATACTAGGAGATCATGAGGAGGAACTGAGTAACCAAAAACTATGATGTAGGAGAAATTCTCCTCAATGAACCAATCTACGAAGTTTCCCAGGTTTCTCATAATATTCTCTGAAATCCAGGGAGGTGGGTGATCAGAAAGGGCTATATGAATAAGCACTACAACATTGTAAAATAAATCCTTTTCTTTCTCTTCCCATAGTTTGGAATGATAAAAATGAATAGGTTTAGAACTTGCCCGAGTCCAATTCCGGTTCATCAAGGGGAAAGGTGTCATGAAATAAATGGCCTCCATGATATACGTCGACATGTAAAAAGGAGGCATGTTGTCCTTTTGATTTCACTATTTTATAATCAACAATTCCCTTGGAAAAATTATCTGACAACATTTTGGCCCAACTGAAAGTGTAACCCTCAACTACCTCGTTCATGATGGATACCCATTCCACCAATAAATTTGTAGGGCTCTTCTTCTGGAACATATGGAATAGAATCATGGCTACATACACCATATGAGCGTCTAAATAAGTTGTGGAATACATACCATGAGTGTCGGTTCTAAATTTCTCCAGATGTTCCCACCAGGTCTTGATTATATCGTGACCACTCCTGGTGTATTGGACACATTCCTTTTTCTCAAACTCTAGAATGAATGCGACATTGTAAGAATATTTAGGATTAGGAGAGATTTTATAAATTACTTGTAGATCTTCTGGTCAAAAAGAGACGATGGAAACCTGTTGATGGTTGATGATGCTCATGGTCTGGAAATCAACATGTTTCGAGGCCCACCTTATCATATCGTTGTAAGGCATGATTCTTGGTTGTGAAACTATCTTGTGCAGCTCCGACTACACTATGTTTCTATGCTTAGCTGCAAACGATTCATTTTCTTCTTTGGCGGAGTCCTCTAGACAGTTGATGATTTCACTTTCCAAGATCTCAAAAACATGTGTCCAAGTTTTAATAGTGTCTGTGGCTCGTGGAGTAGTGTTCGACAGAATGTTTGCATTTGGGTTTGAATCTTCGCCTACCGCATCAAGCTTTTTCGCCATTTTTCATGGTGCCATAATCTCTAATGAAACAGAGTGAGGTTACTCGTTACAAAGAAAGTCCATGAGTTTTTCAATAGATAAAACTGCTAATTGCGAAAGGTGAAAATGATTTCGAAATTGAAGTGCTTTTATTCAAACAAAATTCATTGATGTTTGTATAACCTCACTGACGAAGAATTTATTAACGTTAATGGAGATGTCTACCTAGTGATCTGCAATCCTCGGTTGAATCATTGTCCTTAAAAATCCATAAATGCCATCAATATTTCGACGGTTCATGTTTGGTAGTTTTAGATGTGATAGAGTGGGAACCTCCCGAATCCCGAATCCACGGAAAGGTTAATATTTGAATAATATATTTTAAAAACTTAATTAATCGTGTTTAAAATATTTCATCAACTTCAATTGTTTCGGGAGTTTAGACTTCAGGAGATTTTAATATGTCACAAGAGAAACTTCCCGAAATCTGAAACTATGAAGTAATTAATTATCTAGTAATTGATCTTAAGTCTTAATTAGTTGTGCTTAATTTTGAGTATTTCAGAAGTTTGGACCTCTGAAATTTTAGAATATAATATAGGGAAACGTCCCAAAATCTGAACTACAGAGTTATTAATGAACTCTTGATCATGATTAACTTTGTCATTTAAATGTTCAAATTACCCCTTTACTTTTTGAAATGTTCAATACTTTGAAATTTTGATACTTCGGTGATTCATGAATTCACTCTTTGTTAAACTCCCAAAGGATCATCTCTCGTAGTGACATGGCCTAGATGATTTCATTTTGGATGTTGTGTCGAGAAGTGAGAGGTGCCACATGTTACTTGGAAATGTTTGAATCCTCCAATGAAAATGTAAAAAATGGGTGCCACGTGTCAACTCAGGAAAGACTCAATAAAGTACAAGTGTGGTATGACTTGTGTCTTTAAATGGTTTAAAAAAAGTCGTGAGTGGATACCTTCGGGTTTCAGAGTTTCAGACTTTCTAGTTTTTAGACTTGTTGAAACATCTGAAATGCGGAGCTTCGAAGTGACTATTAGAGACCTACCTCTTTAAAACTCAGGCGGCTGCAAAACTTCAAAGGTTATTAGGATCGTTCGATAGAAAGGGAAAATAATCAATGAAAGATAATTTATGTGCTTTATTATTAAATTAAAAACAATGAATTTTATTAAAATTAAAAGGCCACTTTGCGTAGAATTTTATTCCTAAGAAGGAGAAAACTATAAACTGAAAAGTTCAAAATTGTGTGTGTTCCAACATAGGCTCCATATGGGGGTTGTGGCTCCTTGTGAGGTGCGAAAGAAAAACATACCAAGTGGCTTTATTGGGTAAATGGAGTCGTTATTTCTTTTTGAAAAACATTTTTTCAGTTTTACTCAAGAATTAATCATTCATAGAAGAACGAACTTAACCGAACCTCGAGAACCTCCAAACATATTAAGTTCATCATTGTTAAGTCAGGATATTAAAACTTCCTTTTCTTAAAATGGATTTTAGAATTGTTTAATATAATCAAAATAGATTGAACTGAAATATCAAACTCAGACCGACTTCATTTGCATCAAGGTTAAGCAGACGTAACAGTTTATTTTAGGGAATCCCTAGTTGGTTCAGAGTGTAAATATTATCGGGAAGAGAGCTAGGAGACAAAGTATTTTATATGGATATGTATGACAACCTCGCAGATACCATAGACATTCCTTCACTACTAGAGAGCATGTTCAGTACCTTGGTTAAGTTGTCCACTTCTCCCACTGAATTTCCTGTCACCACTTCAATCAATACTTTTGTACTTTGTTGAGATGAGGGAAATCATTATATGAATTTCCTTTCATCATCTCTTTTTGACTAGATGGGGGAAATCAAATTATGAATTTACTTTCACCATTTGTCTTATATTTTAATATTTTGAAGTGGGGGAAATCAATCTATATCTGTCACATAAGGGATGATATCAGTTTAAATTTTTTGAAAAGAAGGTTTGTCAATGATTTTGAGAATACTATGAAACTAACTCTCTCCCAATTTTCAATACACCTTCGCCTACAGGGGAGAAGTTTATGGGAATATTAATCTTTCCAGGGATTAACCTTGAGAGAATTTGTTAATTTAAAGTCTGATGAGAGAGCTAAAATTATTAGGATTAGCCTAGAAATGCTTTTTCAATTGAAATCCAATGAGGATAAAGATTTTCACCTAACCTTGATTTGAAAATATGTTTTTGAGTTCTCAGAGTCAAGGTGAGCTTCCTTCTTTTTATGAATATTAAGCAAGGGTAAAGGAAATCTGAAACAGGTAAGAACTTGGGGATAGAAGAAAGTAACTGAATGAGAATTCATAAGACTTGACACCAAAATTCCAATCCCACACAAGTTTGTGCATTTAATTCAGAACTCCTTCCAGCTTGTTTATTATTAGTTTATTTTTGATTCAGAGATGGATTTAAAATTTATCAGTATGATATTTTGAGCTGTAATTTTATACTTCTCTGATTTTTAGGTTGGGTGCCAGTACTATTACGACTGAAGCTTCCTTCTTATTTGTTTCAAGAATTCCTTAAAAATCTTATTTGAACTAGAAAGGTAGGAACTCATACCTCGTTTTCCCTTTTTAACTTTCAATCAGGCATATCATTGATTCCTCACCTGTTCTGAGAGAAATTGATTTTTTTGAAAAATGAGTGTCGGGTTCTGATGCATCCTTATCTCTCGTTTAATGGGATGTATTATGCACAAGAATGAAATGTGAAATATGAGAAAATTCCGCAGAATATAGATGGTATGTCATAGAACTTCTTTTATATTCTTCTTTCATGATGTCAAGTAAACATGGTTTATTTACAACAAACAATAATTTGACTTGGATAATTTACAAAAGAAAGGTAAAATTGCAAATTGAAAAAGAAAAAAAATGTCAATCCAAACTGATATATACAATGGGAATCTGAAATATCACTACTGCATGAAGTGTTTTAAGTACCACCTGTTGATAGGAGCGTCAAGGATTTCTCCATTGATATTTTCCAGTAAGAAAGAGTTCTTTCCCTCAACAACTACAATATTAAATGGTCTGAACCACAGGTGATCGAACTTTCCATGTTTCCCTACATCTTATTTTCAAGTGTCCCAATTTAAAACCAGATCGCAAGGAAGAAACTCCCTGTCTTTAGCCTTTTAATCGAAAAGGGCCTTCATATTATCCTGGTACTTTTGAAGTTTATCGTCTACTTCGACTCTATTTTTATGAACTTCGATGATTTGATTCATCCTTCTTGTAACATCGTTTGGCTATTCATTTGCATCATGCCAGAGTTTCATCATAGGAAGAGAAATATTGATAGGAAGGACAACGTCAGTACCATAAACCAATTGAAAATGGGACATACCTATTGATTTGTTGGTGTCGATTTGGTTCGCCCATAGGGAATATTTTATGTGGATGTGCCAAGACTTTTTATTTTCTGTCAACACTTTTTTTATTATAGTCATCAGGATCTTGTTAGATGATTCAGCCAACCCATTTCCTTGAGGATAATAGTTCGTAGAATGATCTAAAAAAATATTGTATTTCTGGAAGAAATTGACCATTACCATAGACTTAAAATCTTGAGAATTGTCAGTAACTACTTTTTGAGGACAACCAAATCTCGATAGAATGTTTTCTTCCAAGAATTTTATTACTACCGAATCCATAGCATTCCAAGTTGGAATGGATTCTACCAATTTTTTGAAGTAATCAGTAGCAGTTAGAATCCATCTATGTTGAGCACATGATTGCGGATGGATTTCTCCGCTGAAGTATAGGCACAATTGTTGAAAAGGAGATTCATCTTTTATTGGGATTAAAGGTAGGGAAGGGAGATTCTTCTTGCAAACGAATAGTTGGCATGCATTACAAGATCTAAACCTCGCATTCACATCGATAAATAACTTTGTCCAGTAATATCCAACCCTTAAAATCTTGTAGGATGTTTCTTTCCATGCATGGTGTCCTCAACACACTCCTTCATGGAATTCATCGATGACACCTTCTGTTTCAAATTTTGTTAAGAAGCATAACAAGAAACCTAGAGGGTATTTCCAGTACAGTCGACCATCAATAATACATTATTTAATTGTGTGTATATTCAAATTCCTTTCTTTAGACAGAGTCATTTGATTTAGGAACTTAAGGGTAAGGAGGTATGTAAAAATATTGTGATACCAGGTAGAGGTGGAAAACTTATCTTCAATTCAGATAGTAGGTTCTTGAGCATTGATTTCCTCTATATCCAGGAGAGATGTGTGTGATTCGAGGTTATTTATCCCGAGCGCCCTGAAATTTGATTCATCTAACAGCTTCTACAGGCCTTGACCTTTGACTAGCTTGGTCAGTTTCACTTCTAGATAAAACTCTTGAATTTTAGCCAACCACCGACCTCTTCTTCCATTACTGTCTGGATGAACCAAAATGTCTTTGATATCATTTGTTGGCACGTAAGTGATTATTTTGGAATGAAATACATATGTTTTGAAGGCCTTGAGATCCTTCACGATTGCATATTATTGCTTCTCAAGTATATTGTATATTAATTTTTCATCCCTGAGGCTTTTGATGAAGAAGGCTATTGGTTTCTAGAATCCTTCCTCGTTCTTTTGCAAGAGTACCGTTGCAACAGTATGTTCAGAAGAGAATGATAATATTAAGAATTCCTTTTTATAGTCCATACTTGCTAAAAATGGTTCTTCCCCTATAGCTTTCTTGACATGCTCGAAAGATGCTTTAGATTCTGTAGTCCCTTTCACTTCATTGTCCTTCAAAATATTTGTAATCATTTTGATTATTTTAGCAAAGTTGAGAATAAATATTCTCAAAAATTTCATCTTTCCTAAAAAATATTGAATTTATTTTATGTTCCTAGGGATATTAATCATGTCTATAGCCTCAACTCACTTAGGGTCCACCTTGATTCCTTCTTTTGACAATATATGGCCCAAAAAAATACCCTCTTGCATCGCAAAATGTGATTTCTCGGGGTTAAGAGACAAACCAAACTTTCTACATTTTTTGAAAGTCTGTTTGAGGTGCAACAAATGTGTTGCATCGGAGTTGGAAAAAATTGTCAAATAATCAATATAATAGTCTAACAATAAATAACAAAACAATTGTCTCTCTCACCGACAAAAATGATATACATCGCTCTCTGGAAAGTAGCTCCTACATTCATCAAACCAAATGGAATTTTATCGTACATAAAGGTTCCCCATGGAGTGGTAAACATAGTCTTTTCTTTGTATTCTTCATGGAAAATGATGTAATTATATCCGGAAAAACCATCAATCATGGAAATCCTATTATCTCCAACTACCTTCTTTAGAACACGATCCATTTTTGGGAGAGGGTAGTTGTCTTTAAGGGACGAACGATTTAAGTTTCTAAAATCAACATAGATCTTTATTTCTCCATTTTTCTTTTTGATGGGGACCAAATTTGCTAGCCATTCCGAGTACCTGAGTGGGACAATGATTTTTGCATCAAGAAGTTTCTAACTTCCCTTTCTATCACTGGAAGGAGAATAGGGTTTATCCGTCTGAGATTTTTCCTGAAAGGTTTAATACCATTTTTTAAAGGAATCTGGTGTTCAATAACAAAGGTATCGTAATTTTTGAGATCATCATAAGACCAGAAAAAAAATTATTTGTATTGTCTAAGAAATTTAGTGTACTTACTCTTCATTTGGGTCGGAAGGTATTTTGATATTTTGACCATTTTGTGATCTTCATTAGTTCCTACATTAAAGTCTTCAACTTATTCAGGTTGAGGCCATAAGGTAGACTTTAAAGGTATGTCATTGTGGTCAAATAACCTTTCTAAGGGGATCAGGTCTCTGGGAATGATGCAAGAGCATTGTGCCACCTCAACAACGTGCCAGCATTCCAACACATCAACATGCATTTTAGAGAAGGAGAGGCATTGACCCTTCCATTTTTAAATTCAAAATATGATCCTTTATGGATTTGTGTTGTAAGGATGATAAATTTTGAGCCATACCTTTGTATAGGTAGTGTATAGAGTCACCTTAAATAGTTGATTGTAAGCAGGTCTTGGTCTGACTCATATCTAGACTTTTCATTTATGTAATGAAGCCGTAGGAGTATGGTGTCATAACTGAGACAATGATGGCACTAAGGTGGTGGAGAGGATAAGATCATAGATACCTCTTTTGTAAAGGAGAGAGAGAGAGAGATATTTGTAGAGATGTCGGATAGGAGAAGCATAACTCGAGAGAGGTATGATAGCATAAGCAAAACTCCAGAGAGAGTTAGATTAGGAGAACTTGAGAGAACCGAGACTCTGTTGCAATCCATTTTTTATGTAAACATCTGTATAGACACACATAGATAATAGAAAAGTAGTTTTTCTTGGACATGGTGTGTTTATGTATTTGTGTTCATTGTTATGTTGTCATGTATCATTCATGTTTTGAATGTATGGATGGGTCAAGTATTGTATAAGTTTCAATTGTTTCTCATCTTTGAGTTTTGAGTGAAAGGAGTGCACATCGTCTGGAAGGAGTGTGTTGAAAGAGGCAAGTTAACCTTAGATTAGCTCAGGAGAGATATCATTGAACCCTCATCAGTAGAAGTGCAAGGAGTGCATAGGAAGAACTCTGTGTTCATTTCAGAGAGAATCAGAGTTACTGAGAACTCTATAGAGATTTTCCAGGTGGGAATCAACTGCGTGCAAGTGTGCATGGAGGAACTCTTGTCGAGCTCAGGGAGAAGAGTATCAGAGGAGGATACTCACAGATCTATTAAATTATCTGTAGAAAATATCTGTGAGGTGTGCATTGAGTGAGGAGTTTCCAGGAGGGCACAAGAACCCTTTGAAAGGAAGAAAAAGGGTCGAGATCCTTAAGAGACTGAGTAAATCGAAAAGCTCAAAAGAGATAACACAAAGAGTGCATGGGAGACAGAATTATTCTAATTCCAAAAGCTCAGAAGAGATATCATTTTAAGAAGTGCACATGAGACCCAAAATCATCAGATTCGGCGGAGAAATATCAAAGGTTGAGGCCTTTGATACTTAGAAAATATTCCAAGATGGAAGAATTCAAAATCTCAGGAGGAGGAGTGACAAAAACTGTCATATCATTTGTGGGAAGGAACATGAACCATCAGATCGTCCGAAGTGAACCTCAGGTGTTGGATCGATCAAGTGAATCTGAGCCGTAAAATATTGTGATCTCAGGAGGTGTCATGTTTGAAACTTGAGATTACCGAAGTGTGAAGAGATGAAGAAAATATAGACCCTTGTATCCTAGAGGGTACGTGTCGATGGGTCGTGAGATCTAGAGGAAGGCAAATGTGAAAGGTAATACCCAGAATCTGAATAGTCGAATAGCCAAGAGTCGTTGATCTGTAAGGGGACACTTGTCAATAGATTGCAGGCTCTAGCTAAACTGTAGTGGGGTTTTATTTGATATCTGAGATTTTTGAAACCTGAAAATACGAATAAAATATAGAATGCCAGATCTAGAGGAGATGTAGTGTGAATCCATGTACTCTGGGTAAAATCATGAAGTGATTCAGAGCCGTCAGATCTAAGAGAGACGTGGCACAGATCCATGTAGTCCAAGTAAATACCCAAAGTAATCCTTGACTGTTAGATTAGGTGGACATGCATCAGTGGATTATATCCTTCAGATAAAAGGCATTGGGAAGAAGGGTGAAGTTTGAGATTTGAGATCTCAGAAGTCCAAAACCTAAAGGATATCTCGACCGTCGATCGAGAAGGGGGTCACAGGATTGTTGATCTGAGTTGAAAATTCAAACACCCAAAGTGGAATTAGGACCATTGATTGAGAAGGACAGGTGTTTGTCGATCATCAACTCCAAAAGATTGAAGTACGGAGAAAATCAAGGTTTGAGATTTCAAAACTCCAAAGTTTGGAATCAGAAAGAGATCACATCCATCGATTCAGGAGGGGCAGATCTATCTGTGGATTTGGAAAGTGCAGACCTAAATTGTCAATTTAGATAGTATCGTCAATATCATGAGATCGACGATCCCGTAGCATTGCGGGGACAAAAGTTGTGAGGACTTTAAAACATTGAGGGTGGGTCGCAATCCATACCGTGGTTTTTCCAAGAGGACATGTGGAGGTTCGAGGAGAATTGCGGGCTGAAAAGAAGTTTGATCCCAAACCGCTATTGTTCACGCCCGCAATCGCGTGGTCACAAGAAGGGACCACCCAAGGTCATATGAAGAGGGGGCTTATCAGAAAAAGAGATAATGCTCGGTACTCTGAGATTTCACAACAGAGTGAAAGGGAAGGTAACGATTGCTATAAGACCTACACCAAGAAGCCAAAAGGGCCTATGTTTAGATACAGAAGGAGACCATTAATGTTCCAGGGAGTCATTTGACTCAATAATTGAATATCCTTGATCGATAGGTCATGCATCCCTACAGGGGAGTAGGGGGGCTGCATCAGGTGGTATCAGAGTTAAATTTTTGTCTGTAGATTTTAGGCGAGAGAGAAAAATGAGAAGTCCAAATTCTTTTTGCAGACAAAAGACAAGAAGACGGTAAAAATAAGATGATCTGGTAACATTAGATGTTATCAGAGGATCAAAATTTCCTGTAGACATTGGGTGAAAAGAAGGCAAATTATTGATTCTATGTGAGAAGGTTGCTTCATACATGCAACAACAAAAATTTAAAGAGACAGGTGAGTTTTCAAAGAAGATGGAGATGCTCTCGGATGTAGAGTGATCCATAGGCTTGCCAGGAGTGCAGGTAGAGAGTGAAATGGCTACTGAAGGCCATGAGAATGGTCAAATAGAAGGCCGCAAGAAGAAATGAAATCTAGAGATGGATCTGGGGCTCAATTAGATAAGAGAAAGGATGGAACAACTAGCATTGAAGATGCAGGAAGAGGCAAAGGTACGTTGGAGGTATGAATGTCCTCTAAAAAGGAAGGAAAAATGGTTTGTTCAAAAGTTGTTGGCTAGAAAGAAGAAACAAGAGTTGAGAAGGTGGTTGAGGGAATTAGAAAACCTAAGTGACACAGAGGAGGAACATATTCACATCTGTGAACCAGAAATTGGAAGACACCTCAGTGATGAGGAGGATGTGAGATCAGATGAAGATCCTAGAAACTGCTAGGTGGGGAGAAATGGACTTTCAAGTTGCCAGGTCAGCAATAGAAAGAGATCAGTGGAAGGTCTCATATACTGCTAGGGGAGTAGTGTTGAAAGTTCAGATTTCTAGGTGGGAAATGAGATGGGATCAATTGATCTCATAGACTACCAGGTGGACAGAAGAGAAGTGCCAAATTTCCAGGTGGGCAGGGGGAAAAAAATGAGACTGTCTGAAAGTCTCAAGAGCTCAGAAGTGGGTTTAGGTCAACAAGGAGTGCTGATAGGGGAAGTTTCATGTGGTTTTGAAAACCATGTAAATGAAGATGATGATAAGTTAAAAGCTCTCACCATCTAGGAGAAGGATCAGATGAGCATTATGCTCATTCATGGGATCAAGGAATTCCTATCAAGAAGCCAAGAAAAGGCCAGTGCACTTGATGAAAGTGCAACATAAGAGGAAGGATAGCCAATAGAAACTTTCAAAGAGGAAGAAATGGAGAAGAAATTGATGTCTACCCCAGAAGAAGAAGGAGAGCATTCAGATGAATGGCTCAAATTTTTTAGTCAAGAAGTTGAACAGGAGATGACTGTAGAACTGCAGTTTGCAATAGAGGAGGAAATAGATAGCATGGATTTTGTTGAGTTGTATGAGGAATTGGAATCCATAAAGAGAAGGGTAATGGTGAAAAGATTGCACATCTGACAAGTCAAGTTGGAAACAAATGGAGGAGCGTACTAGCTAAGATATAAATTGGAGGGAGTTGGAGATATGACTGCAAAAGAGGAGCTGACAGAAGCTAGTCTATCATAGGAGAAAACTAAGAAACAACTTGGTGATGAGACTACAGAAATGGAGTATGTAGAAGGGTGGAAAAATAATACCATAAGAGGATATGAAGACAACATGGGGGATGAGGATGATCTACCCTTTGAGGAGGAAGTGCAACAAAGAATAATGCATAAGAAGAGCCAGCCACTGGAGCAGCTGGACAGGGTGATAGAGAAGATCAGGAAGCTGATGTTGAGGTTAGCAGAAGTAGCCAGCAAAGGGGAGCTGAATAGAAGAGATCCTTCCATAGTAGCAGGGAAGAAACAGAAGAAGAAGCAACAACAACAACAACAACAACATAGATGGAGAGGAGCAAGAGGACAACTCCAAGGGAAAGTTTGTGATCCAGGAGGACTTCAACACTTGAGAAGAGAAGCTCATGAGCACAATCTCATGATTTTCCTAGCAGTGGAGTATGTTGCAAGAGCATCGTTCCACCTCATCAACACGCTAACACTCTAGCACATTAACACACATTTCAAAGAAGGAGAGGCATTGACCCTCCCATTTTTAAATTCAAAATCTGATCCTATATGGATTTGTGTTGTAAGGCTAATAAATGTTGAGCCATACCTTTGTACACGTAGTGGACAGATTTACCTTAAATGGTTGATTGTAAGCAGGTCTTGGTCTGAGTCATATATGGACTTTTCATTTATGTAATGAAGCCGTAGGAGTATGGTTTCATAACTAAGACAACAATGGCACTAAGTCGGTGGAGAGGATAAGCTCATAGAGCCCTCTTTTGTAAAGGAGAGAGAGAGAGAGATATTTGTAGAGAGGTTGGATATGAGAAGAAGAACTCGAGAGAGAGTTAGATTAGGAGAAATTGAGAGAACCGAGACTTTGTTCCAGTCCAGTTTTTATGTAAACATCTATATAGACACACAGAGATAATAGAAAAGTAGTTTTTCTTGCACATGGTGTGTTTATGTATTTGTGTTCATTGTTATGCTTTCATGTATCATTCATGTTTTGAATGTATGAAGTGATAAAGTATTGTATAAGTTTCAATTGTTTCTCATCTTTGAGTTTTGAGTGCAAGGAGTGCGTTGACAGAGGTGAGTTAACCTCAGATAAGCTCAGGAGAGATATCATTGAACCTTCATCAATAGAAGTGCAAGGAGTGTGTAGAAATTTTAATACAAATTATGTATTGCATGGATTCTCCTGATCTAACAATTATATGCCACTGTTAAATACAAAATTGCTTCTACTAAAATTATTGTGGAATTTAAAACATGATCGCCAATTGCAATATCAAGAAGAGAGATCAATCACACATAACAAATATGTTTTACCGGGAAAGCATAAATCTAAAAACCACACTATCATATATTATGTATATATCATGTATCATGAAACAATATCTTACAAAACTCTAAACCAAGAGCTCTCAGTATAATATACAATTATCTCACACTGTCATACAAAAATTGGCAAATGCATGTGCCAAATTACTACCTCCAGATAGCCTGCCTCCTCTGTACATTCCCTGCTAATGGAAATCCCTACAATGAATTAATCCCTCTTACCTAGGATACACATTCCTCATGGGCACATCCAATGTGTTTGTGGTTTCATTAGTGCAATCAATTATGTCAAAACAGATAGTCAAACTGTCCCTTTCACCTATTATCTCAACTGGGTCTCCATTGGATCTGACATGCATGTAGTTAACTGTGGTAAATCTTCAGTTGCATGTGAGACCACTGATTTTGAATTAATTAATAATTAATTCACTGATCTCTCACTAGTGTAAGTTCATTTACAACTAGTACAACTGATCTTAACTCGCTTAACTAAGTTAAAATACTTTACAACTCACATAACTACACATATAACTCTGTTACAACTTCGAATCACTTAGTTACAACTAATTCGACTTGTATGTCCCACCAGTCAACCTTTGAACTTGAATTTCCTATAGCTAACTTATTTTCCACTTCAGTTAACTATTTCCAAGTGTTCATTGAGAATAGATTAATATTTATTATCCAACTATTATTAAGGGATAATAATAGTCGACATAAATCTATAAATAGAATTTGGTCACCTTCTATAAATAGAATTTTCTCATCATATAAAAATAGACTTCCACCTAAAAATAGCCTGAGGCTCCATCCTAGTGTAGGTGCATAATTTTCACTAGGATCGTCTTGTTGAATCTCAACACTCCCTCTCAACAAGAAAGAGATTATCCTTCACCCTAATCCTATCTCTATGGTATTCGAATTTGCTCCTGGTGAGTGCCTTCGTCAGAATGTCTGCATCCTAATATTCTATAGGAATGTACTGAAGAAACATGATCTTCCACTGCACACAATCTTTGATATGATGATACTAGATATCTATATGCTTAGATCTATCATGAAACACAGGATTAATGCAGAGTTTAATGAAACTTTGATTATCACAATGAATCATTTTCGGATCTAAATGAGAACCAAACAAAGAAACCAAGATATTTCTCATCCAGATAGCCTCACATGAAGATTGACTCACTTCCATGTATTCCTCTTCTGCTGAACTGAGTGCCATGGATCTTTTCTTCCTTCTATACCAAGAAACAATTGTAGATCTGATACTGAAGATCCCCCTTGATGTGCTCTTTCTGTCCATTGGAAGGCCCGCCCAATATGCATCCATGAAGCAAAGCAACTTCACCTCATCCATCTATTTGTACCATAAGCCATACTCAGATGTGCCCCTCAGGTATCTCAAGACATGCTTACCCGCCTTCCAAAAGATCTTGGTAGGCTTAACCATCGCTTGACTCAGTTGGTTAACCGCATATAAAATGTGTGGTCTCATGTTCACTAGATACATTAGTGAACCCACTAACTGTCAATAGACAGTAGCATCCACTACCTCTCCAGAAGTAGCATCCTCTTTTATCTAGTTTTTTGGAAGAGGAGTATCCATGGGTTTGCAACCCTCCATGTGAAACTTACCCAGTATCTCCCTTGCATACTTGCCTTGAGACACAAAAATTTCACCATCTCATTGCCGTATTTCCAATCCAAGGAAACAATGAAGGAGGCCCATATCCTTCATCTCGAACTCCTTTTCAAGGTCCTCCTTCCATGAGTGTATCAATTTCTCATCAACAGTCAGTATTAAATAATCAACATAAATAACAATGATTAAAATCTTACCCTCCACCACTACATCAACCCAAGTGGGATCCTGCACTACTTCCTGAAAGGAAGATGGTTCAGTCACAATACATTTTCTACTAAGAGCCATGTATCTAGTAAATAGATCAGGAGATTTTCTTTGTCTATGCTATGAAGTAGGGGCTATGACATTCTATGCAACATCTAGTCTCATTCTATTAGCTTCCATGGTGTGCTTTCTGCCATTTCTGATGGATGGATCTGCATGAGTAGCTTCCTCCACATCATGAACCTCCTCATGTGACTAACCCACATATTGAGACTCATCTTTGGGAACCATCAGTTCCTCCTCTACATGCAAGTCTAGATCCCTCTCAAGCGACAACCGCATGGATTTCCTCTCATCAAATTTTATATCCCATCGCATAACAGTCATCTTATTGTTAGGAAAATACACACGATAATTATGGGGTGTTTCTGTGTACCCCACAAATATCCCAACTTTAGTAGTCAGCTCCAGCTTCTTTCTGGCATTCTTGGTCACATGCACATAAAAAGATGAGCCAAAAATATTAAAATGAGAAACATCAGGTTTCTTACCAGTGAAAGCTTCTTCAGGTGTACTCATGCTAAGTACTCTATGAGGACAACGAATTTTCACATAAACTACAATGTTGCATGCTTCTTCCCACAAATGCATTGGTAGGCCTTGATCATGCAACATCACTCGTTCTTCACCCATGATCGTTTTGTTCTTCCTCTCTGTGACCCCATTTTTCTGTGGTTTATGATGCGCTATGAGTTCTCTTCGAATTACTTCTTTGTTGCAGAAGTCTTTGAATTCGTTAGAGATGTATTCTCCACCATTATCTCTCCTCAAAGCCTTCACTTGCTTCCCCTACTCTTTCTCCACCAATTCTTTAAACTCATAGAACTTTGAGAATTTTTTATCCTTCTTCTGCATGAAGAAGATCCATCATTTACGAGAAAATTCATCAACAAAAATAACATAATACTTATATTTTTTTGTTGAAGCAACTGAGAATGGTCCACACATGTCTGTGTGAACTGTCTCTAGGATCACTGGAGCATGATTCTACTTTTCATGAAAGGTGGAATTTACATACTTCCCCATGGTGTGACCCTTGCACTAATCTAAATGAGAAAGTGTTCCCATTGGAAGTCCAATAGATATTTGTTTCATGACTTTCAAGGCTCCATGATGAAGATGGCCCAATCGCCTGTGCCATAATTCACGCTCATCCTAGCTCACCACTTTTTCTGCCTTTCCCATCATGGCACCATAACCATCTACCTCTAGCTTGTAGATATTATTAACTTGGATCCCTATATTCTTCACTTGACCCATTGTTTTATGTCACAGAAAATATTTTCCATCGCTGAAAACAACGTCATAGCCTCTATCCTCCAACATAGAGACTGAGACCAAGTTTTTCTTCAGACTTGGAACATGCATAACATATTTCAATTGAAATGGTTTACCTGACTCCCTCTGAAAGGTAATGGTACCAATTCCATTCTCACTGTATCATCCATCTCTATATGCATTTTGAGATCTTTCTCCTCCAAGTCACTGAAAAGATCCTTATCTACCGTCATGTGGAGGGAAGTGCCACTATCCAAATACCACACCAATCCCAATGCACTAGACACCATGCATGCGATCAAGGAGAAGTCAAGTTCACATTATGAGGCAAGGGCCTCACCAACTGCAGCTCCAACNACAGTAAAACCACTTCACTTTGGACAAATCCAGCTTTGTGCCTTTAGACTCATATTTTGAATGGAATTTATTCCCCTTCCCTTTCCTTTCCTTGGAAGACAAAGAAAAATCCTCTTCATCATCATGTTTTGATGAAGAGCCATCTCTGGCATTCGGCTTGAACTCCTCATGTGCTAGATCCGACCATAGTCGTTCCCAATCTGGAAATTTTTCCCTTCCATTTTCAGAGTCTTGATAACCATGCCAATTATTGGGAAGTCCTAGGAGAGCCAAGCTCACAAAATCATCATTAGTGATTTTTATTCCCACACTCCCCAGCTCATCCCAACATTGGACAAACTTCATGAGATATTTTGGAATGGAGTCACCCTTCTCCATCTTGATCTTCCTTAGTTTATCTTTGAGGGTCAATTTCCTATGGTTGCTAATGTTTTGGAATAGATCCGTCAAAGCCTTCCACATTGCATATGGTGTGGATTTTCCATGGAGGTTTGAGACAATGTGGTCTCGTACTCCCTCCAATAGTATTCTCCTCGCCTTTGCCACTTTCTTTTTCCATGCATCAAGATTTGCAGCGTCTGTAGCATCTAGCTTAGGAATATCCTTGTCAATGAATTCATTCAAGCCATTGTCTTCGAGTACTACCTCCATCCCATCCTTCCAAGAAATGTAGTTCAATCTTCCCTCCAGTGCATACTATAACCTCAATCCATTGAAATCCATTTCGATCTTGAATCAGCTGTAGCACCAAGAAATTCTTTCTACAAATTTGAATTCTATCCAATCACAAACTCAACTTATGCAATCTTTTGTGCTTTGATACCATGTCAAAATTTTAATACAAATTATGTATTTCCTGGATTCTCCTGATCTAACAATTATATTCCACTATTAAATACAAAATTGCTTCCACTAAAATTCTTGCGGAATTTAAAACATGATCGCCAATTGCAATATCAAGAAGAGAGATCATTCACACATAACACAGATGTTTTACCAAGAAATCATAAAGATAAAAACCCCACTATCATATATTATGTATATATCATGGATCATGAAATAATCTCATACAAAACTTTAATCCAAGAGCTCTCAATACAATATACAATCGTCTCACACTGTCATACAAAAATTGGCAAATGCATGTGCCAATTTACTGCCTCCAGACAACCTGCCTCCTCTATGCAATCCCTACTAATGCAAATCCCTGCAATGAATGAATCCCTCTTGCCTAGGCTGTGCATTCCTCATGGGAACATCCAATGTGTGTGTGTTTGCATGAGTTCACTCACTAATGTCACAACTGATAGTCAAACTGTCCCTTTCGCCTGTTATCTCAAATGGGTCTCCACTGGATCTGACATGCATGTAGTTAACAATGGTAAATATTCAGTTTTATGTGAGACTACTGATTTTGAATTAATTAATAATTAATCAGTATGTAAGTTCAGTTACAACTAGTACAACTGATCTTAACTCACTTAACTGATTTAAACTACTTTACAACTCACATAACTACACATATAACTATGTTACAACTTTGAATCACTCAGTTACAACTAATTCGACTTTCATGTCCCACCAGTCAACCTTTGAACTCAAATTTCCTATAGCTAACTGATTTTCCACTTCAGTTAACTATTTCCAAGTGCTCATTGAGAATAGATTAATATTTATTGTCCAACTATTATTAAGGGATAATAATTGTCGAGATACATATATAAATAGAATTCTCTCACCATCTATAAATAGACATCATGTATAAATATAATTTGCTTATCATCTAAAAATAGAATTCCACCTAAAAATAGCCTGAGGCTCCATCCTAGTGTAGTTGCATAATTTTCACTAGGATCTTCTTGTTAAATATCAACGGAGTGCATAGGAAGAACTCTGTGTTGAGTTTAGAGAGAATCAGAGTTACTAAGAACTATGTAGAGCTCTGACAAGTGGGCATCGAGCGGGTGCAAGTGTGCACGGAGGAACCAGTGATGATTTTGAGGATGGAAATTTGTTTTAAGATGTAGAAACTTTGGCGAATCTTACTAATTCTTCATATGCCAACTATAAATGTTTGACGATATTTTATAAAATTTTGGCGATTTTCAAGGTAAAATAATTTTATCCTATAGATTTTGGGCGAATCATTTTTAAAATAGAGATTCTCATTTTTGGAAAAACCATGAAAATTAGCCCATGAGAAAAAATTAGCCCCTAAAATGATCAATGGGAGGGACTCTTGCCGAGTTTAGGGAGAAGATTATCAGAGGAGGATACTCACAGAGTTATTGAATGCTCTGTAGAAAATATCTTGGAGGTGTGCATTGAGCGAGGAGTTGCTAGGAGGGCACAAGAACCCTTTGAAAGGAAGAAAAAGGGTCGAGATCCTTAAGAGACTGAGTAAATAAAAAATATCGGAAGATATAACTCAAATAGTGTGTGGGAGACAAAATTATTCTAAGTCCTAAAGCTTAGAAGAGATAGTGTTTTAAGAACACAGATGAGACCTAAAGGCATTGGGCTCACAAGAGAAAGATCAAAGGTCGAGGCCTTTGACACTTAGAAAATATTCAAAGTCAGAAGAAGTCAAAATATTAGGAGGAAGAGAAACATCAACCATTAGATCGGTTGTGGGAAGGAACCTGTGCTATCAGATCATCCGAGGTGAACCTCAGGCATCATATTGATCAAGTGAATCTAAGCCATCAGATATCGTGAGCTCAGGAGGAGTCAAGTTTGAAACTTGAGATTCTCGAAGCGTGAAGAGTCAGAGAGACGAAGAAAATATGGACCATTAGATCCAGGAGGGTACACGTTAGTGGGTCATGAGATCCAGAGGAAGGCAAAGGTGAAAGGTTGAAATACCCAAAACCGGAATATCCGAATAGCCGAGAGTCGTCGATCTGTAAGGGGACACTTGTTAGTATATCGCGAGATCTGGGTAAACTGTAGTGGGGTTTCATTTGAGATCTGATATTGTTGAAACCCAAATATATGAAGTAAATATAGACCGCTAGATTTAAGGGGGATGTGGTCTGAATCTGTGTACTCCGGGTAAACTCTCGAAGTCATTCAGAGCCGTCAGATCTAAGAGAGACGCGACATAGATCCATGTTCTCAGAGTAAATACTCGAAGTAATCCTTGAACTTCAGATCAAGTGGACACGTGTCAATGGATTATAGAGTTCAGATAAAAGGCATTGGGAATAAGGATGAATTTTGAGATTTGAGATCTCAGAAGTTCGAAAAATGAAGGAGATATCGATCGTCGATCGAGAAGGGGGTCACAAGACTGTTGATCTGAGTTGAAAAGTAAAAAAACTGAAGTGGAAGTAGGACCATTGATTGAGCAGGACAAGTGTCTGCTGATTGTCAACTCTAGAATATTGAAGTATGGAGAAAAGAGAGGTTTTAGATTTCAAAACTCTGAAGTCTAGAATCATGAAGAGATCACATCCGTCGATTCAGGTGGGGTAGATCTGGTCCATGGATTTGGAAAGCGCAGATATGAACCGTCCATTTAGAAAATATCATCAAGATCATGAGATAGATGATCACATAGCATTGTGGGGATAGAAGTGGCAATGACTTTAAAACATTGAGTCCAGGATACAATCCATATTGTGGTTTTTCCAAGAGGACACATGGAGGTTTGAGGAGAAGTGCAGGCTGAAAAGAAGTGTGATCCCAAACCGCTATTGGTTGTGCCCATAATCACATGGTCACAAGAAGTCACTGTCTAAGGTCATATCAAGAGGGGGCTTATCATAAAAAGTGCTAACAATCAGTACTCTGATATTTCACAGCAGAGAGAAGGGGAAGGTCAAGGGTGCTATCAGACCTGTACCAAGAAGCTGAAAGGGCCTATGTTTAGATACATAAGGGGAGAATTAATGTTCCAGGGAGTCATTCGACTCAAGAATCAGAGATCCTTGACTGGGAGGTCGTGCAACCCTATGGGGGAGTAGGGGGGATACATCGTGGAATCATATTGTTCTTAAGAAATAGCATGTAGTGGTTTGCAATCTCGTCTTGGAATTTTTATGGGTTCTCCCCTTCCTGCATAATCCAAGCAGGATCATTTTGGTTTTCCTCATCTATGTGAGTTTCAGAAAACTCATCAATCATTTCCAGGAATTGTTCGATTTGTTCGCCATTTTCAAACACTTTCCAGTGTTGAACATTGTTCAGGATCGAGGTTATATGTCTCATCTCGATGTGATATTTCAGTTTCAAGACACTAGGTGGTGTTGTAACAAATATTGAAATTTTGGCTTTCGGTCACTTAGGAGAATGAATGGAAGCATTGGCAGTGGAATGATCGCATACACTGAACATTAAGCCACATGGAGAAAAATATCAAGAGTCTGGGTTTTTTGGCTGTCAGGGATTTGGCCGACATAGATTTTAATAACCACTGCTTCGTTTCCCCGAATCTCAAAAACTCGAAATCGGGACTCGAGTCATATGCAAAATTGCTTTATAAAAATGCAATTTTCTCAGCCGTGGAGAGGTCGTTTTTCGTGTTCGAATAGTCAATCGACATATAAAAATCCTAATATTTATAGTGGTGTATTCATTATTTAATTTTGATCTTCGTAAGGCAGTCAAAAGTTCCCCTCAAGATGAGGTTCGTTTTAAAAAATATGCCATTTTTACTGGGCTGAGTCATCATTTTCAAATGAGGATTCTGAGCGACTGGAGTATCATTTTGAGAAATGGTTGGAGTATTTTGTGCCTAACACATCAGAGATAATTAGAATCTTTCAATTTTCCTACAAGTGTCACATATTGGGAGAATCGAATATATCTTCGAGCCCTAATTTTCAGATTTCATATTTCCCTGTTTTGACACATGTTTGTTAAATGCATATTTGGGAAAAATGAAAAGGGGTCTTAGGGAACTGAGAGAGGTTTTTTCTCAAAATAAATAGACGCACAAAATCCTCTTTCATTTTATACACATTTATTGCTATTCGAGAGATACAAATCCGTAACTGCAGCCCTAGTTTTCGGTAGTTTGGCCCATTTTCTATGGCAGAAAGTTTCAAGAATTGATTGTAACTTTTGTTATCTTTTAGATTAGAGAGGATTTCGACCTCAATACATATATGAGGCATATTTTTAAAATAAAAGTGGGGGAAAGAAACACATGAGTAGTACTCCTAGGCTGTAGCTTTCATCCTCAGTTTAATATAAGATTGCAGAAGCATGTTTTATCCATATCAGAGATTCTTGTGATGTTGCTTGCAGAGTTTATCCATTTTCTTAGTTTCAATATCACTCCATCTATATTTTCTTCTTGATTTGTAAATTTTTTGTAATAGAATTCATCCTCTGTTAGATGCTCTCTTGCAGAATGGTTATAGGTTGTTTCTTGCAGAGATCAAGGTTCAAAATTTGTCCTTTGCTAGATGCTTTGTCCCAACCATCTCTTTCCACTTATTTGTGCTTGGAATTCACTCATTGCTAAGTGCTCCTTGTGTATTGATATGTTTTCTCTTTATTCTGCTGCCAAAATTTTATAAATCCTTCTCTTTGTAATCAACTTCTATCTTGCCTCTGCTCCATGGATTTCCATTGTCGAAACACTCTTTCTATTTGCTTGATCATTTGACTCCATGCCCAATGGAATACCTCCTGGTCCAACCCATCAACCCTAAAAACCTCAAAAATTTATGTTGCCCACATATCTGTCCATTGTTAAGCTTATTGGATATCCTATCATGACATATATTTGAGAGATCCCTCTCGGGTTGGAAGGGGCAACTTCCAATCAAAAGTGGTCCGTGGTTATCTCAAAATTTACCTGCACGCAACCCAAATCAAGTTCTGAGTGATAACTTATTTTTTCATTTAAAATGTTCTACAACTTGGTTCTATTACAGCCTAGAACCAAATCTTGCGACAACATTTTCTGGCACCGCTACCGGGGACGGAGGAATGAAGCTATCTTCCCTGGGATACAACAAAAGTTTTAGATCTATTTCTTGATGGTAAACAAGGGATAGGAACTCAATTGGATATGATCATTCACCTGGTGACTCCTTGGTTCGAAGACTCTATATGATTCACTAGTGACTCCACTGGTCTCAAAATGTCGGATTTGTTTGTCGCACAGATTGCTACAAGGTTTTCTCCTCTGGACTTTGCAAATGTTTACGGTTTTCCAAACACTATTCCAGACATTAAAGTTTGGGAAGATGTCCTTCCTAAATTTGAAGAATATGAGAATGATAATCCCGCCCAACACTTGCTTGAATTCCACAAGCCCATGGATGAATTAAATATACATCATGAAGATGTCCTCATGAAATTGCTTATATTTTCATTAGAAGGAGACGCTAGACTCTAGTATAAATCTTTACCTCATTCTAGTATTCCTACATTGACAGATTTTCACATACTTTTTCATTAGCATTGTAAAAGAATCTATTCAGCTGAAATACTTTTTGAAGATTGTTGTAATATAAAATTCATAAGACAAACAGATCAAACACATCTTCTTGAAGAGGAGGAAGGAATATAAAAAATTTCTCAAGTCGATGAAGATAATCAGCATGAAGAAGAGTTGGTTGATAAAAAAGTAGGATATGATAGCTCTTATGATCACATTCAAGAAGATGATATTCAACATCATGGTCAACATGCAGAAGAGAAAGAAAACAATAGTTACTTGATCCAGAAATTGCATAGACCACCTCCTCATTTAACAGAAGAAGAGATAGATATTCTCTTGAACAATTATGTTACAACCCTTACTTACACATATTTGCAGCATTCGCACAGTCCTAAACATGTGAATGCAACTTATTCTATTACTGAATATGAAAATCTAGGTTTAAATCATGACAACCATGGGACTTTAGAGGAAGTTAGTAAACCATTTTATGATGATGATTTCCTACCAGGGGATCTTCTTGTAGACATTGTTTTGTTTCATGAAGAAGATAGGGTTGTCATGTTTAATAACCTTGAAGAATGTTTGATGTTCGAAGATGATTTAGACTATGATTTGGAGTAGTGTGGATATGACATAGACAACTTCACAGTTGATATTCCTAGCATTTGTCTGACTGATGACAATCCTGAGTTATCTACTGAACCTATTTATGATGAATATCCAGAAGAACAAGAAGAGAAGATTTATTTTTCATCACACACAAAAATTTACGATAGTCCTCCTTTGTTTGATGAATGTGATGAAAGTGTTTCTGAAGATGATAAGCAACAAGAAACTTTGGCTCAACAGGAAAGCAATTAGCATCATCATGAAAGAGATCAGCTTATGTATGACAACTACCAAGAAGATATTTGGACAACAGGTGAAGGACATAAGGAGGGGTTACTGAAACAATTGATCTCTCCTCCCTGTTTAGCAACCATTGAGCAACAGACCAGTAAGTTTCAATGCGACATTTTTTCACCAGTGGAAGAAAAAATCAGCAGTGGACAAAGTGTGCAAAAAAAATTCAGACAGCTTGTCCAATAGGTGGAAGTATGGATTAATTGTGAAAGTGGTATATCTCTTCCCTTCTACGATCCAGTAGCAGTTTATATCGAGTCAAAATGGGGGACTGAATTTGTTATTTCCAAAGTCTTGAAGTCTGAATTTCAAAACTATAAGTACCTGCTCCCAGGGCATGTTTTGAAATTTGCAGCTACTCCTGTCATCCTTTTTTCTCAAATATGGACGTATAATTAAGTTTGTTAGTCAGATACTCGCTTGGTTGTTTTGGAAGTTTTCCTATACTTAAAACAAAACTAAAAATAATGATATCAATTAGATTAGGTGGTGTATATAAATAAGCTTGACTTTGAGCATTAGAGTACAATAGTGGTTTTAATTACATTTCTAGTTCAGTTTGGCATCCTGTATGGTTTTGATTTAAGACATTCTGACTCCGTAGCCCAATGAATGCATAAGCGTTTTTTTGTTTCGGAAAGGTGCAAGTAAAGCGACAGAGTTTAGAGTTTGATAAGGATGATTTCAGGTCGCCCAATGGATGAAGGCACATGGTCTACTGTTCTTGGTGCTTTTCAGGAAATCACCATCCCTAGATGGAGCCTCTATTGTAACAAATATTGAAATTTTGGCTTTTGGTCACTTAGGAGAATGAATGGAAGCATTGGCAGTGGAACGATTGCATACACCGAGCATTAAGCTACATGGAGAAAAATCTCAAGAGTCCGGGTTTTTTGGTTGTCGGAGATTTGGCCGATGTAGATTTTAATAACCACTGCTTCATTTCCCTGAATCTCGAAAACCCGAAATCGCGACTCCAGTCATATGCAAAATTTCTTTAGAAACACGGAATTTTATCAGCCGTGGAGAGGTTGTTTTTCGCGTTCGAATAGTCGATCGACATATTAAAATCCTAATATTTCCAGTGGTGTCTTCAGAATTTAATTTTGATCTTGGTAAGCCAGTCAAAAATCTCCCGCAAGATGAGGTTCGTTTTTAGAAATATGGCATTTTTACTGTGCTGAGTCATCATTTTCAAATGAGGATTTTGAGCGACTGGAGTATCATTTTGAGAAATAGTTGGAGGATTTTGCGCCTAACACATCAGAGATCATTATCCTCTTTCAATTTTCTTATAGGTGTCACATATTGGGAGAATCAAATCCATATCTGAGCCCTAATTTTTGGATTTCATATATCCCTGTTTTGACACATGTTTGTTAAATGCAGATTTGGGAAAAATGAAAAGGGGTCTCAAGGAATTGAGAGAGGTTTTTTATCAAAATAAACAGATGCACAAAAGACTCTTTTAGTTTATACACATCTGTCTCTATTCGAGAGATACAGATCCGTAACCACAACCCTAGGTTTCGGCAGTTTGGCCCATTTTCTATGGAAAAAAGTTTCAAGAATTGGTTGTAACTATTGTTATCTTTTAGATTAGAGAGGATTTCGACCTCAATACATATATGAGGCATATGTTTAAAAGAAAAGGGGGGGAAAGACACACAGGAGTAGTACTCCTAGGCTGTATCTTTCATCTTCAGTTTAATATAAGATTGTAGAAGCATGTTTTATCCATATCAGAGATTCTTGTGATGTTGCTTGCAGAGTTTATCCATTTTCTTAGTTTCAATATCACTCCATCTATATTTTCTTCTTGATTTGTAACTATTTTTTCATAGAATTCATCCTCTGTTAGATGCTCTGTTGCAGAATGGTTATAGGTTATTTCTTGCAGAGATCAAGGTTCAGAATTTGTCCTTTGCTAGATGCTCTGTACCAACCATCTCTTTTCACTTATTTGTGATTGGAATTCACTCATCGCTAAGTGCTCCTTGTGTATTGATATTTTTTCTCTTTATTCTAGTGCCAGACTTTTATAAATCCTTCTCTTTGTAATCAACTTCTATCTCGCCTCTGCTCCATGGATTTCCATTCCCGAAACACTCTTGCTATTTTCTTGATCATTTGACTCCATGCCTAATGGACTACCTCCCGGTCCAACCCATCAACCCTAAAAACCTCAAAACTTTCTATTGCCCACAGATCTACCCGTTGTTAAGCTTATTGGATATCCTACTGTGACATATATTTGAGACATCCCTCTCGAATTGGAAGGGGAAGATTCCAATAAAAAGTGGTTCGTGCTTATCTCAGAATTTACCTGCACGCAACCCAAATCAAGTTCTAAGTGATAACCTATTTTTTCATTTAAAATGTGCTAAGGCTTGGCTCTATTAAAGCCTAGAACTAACTCTTGCGACAACAAGCGGCATGAAGGTTGCAACAACCTTGGCCAAGGAATCATCTTGTTGATTCTCCATCCTAGGAATAGAGTGAATATTAAAGGATATGAAGAAGTTCTCTATAAGATCCCAGAGAGAATTCCTATAGGATATAAACCTTGGATGCTTAGCCTGATACTGTTGTTTTACTTGTTTTACAATAAGCTCTACGTTACCATAAACTATTAGATTTTTTATTTTTATCTTCCTTGCAACTTCTAATCCTAAAACCAGAGCTTCATATTCGCAGACATTATTTGTATAATCAACCTCCGAATGTAATCTATAATAAAAGGGAATAAAATACTCATCACCTAGTCCCACAAATAAAAATCCATCTCTTTCTCCTTCGTATGATGAGGCACCATCGAAGAACATTTTCCACATTCCCTCTCTAACATTTACGTTTCTCTTTGTCGTTTCTATTTTGTTATTTTCTTCTTCTGTACATTCCTAAACATAATCATCTATAGATAATATACAATTTCCTAGGTCTTGATCAACAACATAGACTGGGTAATTATTTGGGTTTTGAGGGTAACTTATAGTATACGCCAGTCTAGTTTCTATGTACAATCACATGAATTTCCCACCAAAAATTCAGATTGTAGCGTAAGTCAAGTCTAGTTGAACTGATCCTCATAACTTGCCACCCCAAGACCTGGATAGAAGCATGTCATACCTAGCAGGAACTTCAGCAACAACCACATCCATAAGGATACTTTTCACAGGGATATGATCAATATTTACTACCAAATATTTAATCATACCTAGACACTTAACCTTTCTAGATTCGAGCATGTACAAGTCTTAATAAGGTTTGGTAATTTTAAGGCCTAAATTTTCCATCATAATTGTAGGAATTAAATTATGAGAGGCCCCGAAATCTAACATGAAGTTGTGGAGTAAATGGTCGTGCACATTTAGTGTAATATAGAATGGAGAAACAAAGTCCTTATTGTCTTCAATGTGTGGACCGAACATGATCGTAGTTTTTTCCTCCTGCATGTTAATAACGTCCGCTTGACATTCAACATCAAAAAAATTTATCGCTTTAGCGATTTGATTTTTATAAATTGGGGTTTTTGCAAGTTCAACCAGAGGCATTGGGATTTTAATTTTATTAAGTTAATTTTCTAAATTGAAACCCCTAATCGTCTTGTTAGTTTCCCTGGTTTGAACTTCTGCTTCTGTATTTTTTGGCTTCTTAGTTTGCATCATTTTTGTTTCAGTCTACTTTGCTCAGGCGACTTGTATTTCAATTGATGGTTTGGAAACTGCTTCCTCCTTTTCTTTACTTCGTGATAAAATATTTTTTGGTGGGACATTTGTAGAACTTTTCTCTCTATTCCTTAAATCATACTTATGTTGGAGTTCAGGCATTATTGAGTCGGAGAGACTTTGATACGTAGAATCTCCTAGATTGTTGATGTTTTCCTCGTTATTAAACAAGGATTCTAGGTCTAAAAAATTCTCATAAACTTTCGTGGTTAAGTGTGGCTCCAGATCATCATCTCTAAGGTTGTTTAGATCTTCTTATAACTCCTCATAATCTTGAATTTGATCCCTCTACATGAAATTTTTGTTTTAAACGGAGCTTGGATCTTTTGATCTTCATTTTTTACTTGTCTTTGTTGTATAAGAGGGTTAAGGTTTATCATAAAATGATTCCTAATGTATGGATCAAGTTTGGCTTGATCTAATTCCATCCTAGAAATTTTGTTTGATAAATCTTTAATAATCTTGGCCTTCTCATCCATTTTTTCTTCTGCGGACTTCCCAGATCCAGAGAGTCCTGCCTGTTCTTTGAAATGCCTAGGTTCCCTGGTACCCATATCAACCTTAGTTTTTAATTTCCTGGATGCCATCATATTGGATTCAATTTCTATAGCATTGTTACACCTTGAGGAGGATTCTAGAAGCATGTGTTCAGGCTCTCAAAAGGATCTTTTGCATGAGAAAAGTAACTAGTTTCTTCCCCTACAAGCCTTGTTTTTAGAAGGATGCCATGGAATAGAAGTAGTACACAGTGAGAAAATCCTTGATTTACACAGGCTACTCTATACCTAGTTCACAGGGTTTCTGCGCACTGATATATAGGTAGGGTGCGATGAAGTTTGAAAGCTAAAAAAGGAAGAATTTCATGAAGGTTATAGAAGGGGGATCTTCTGGAATGTGAGGTGGAGTTTGTATGGTTTGGATCCTACTGGACTCTCTGATTTGGTGGGATCATCCTCATCCCTTTAAACACTTCTCCTTCTCCTATATAATGATGGGTTTCTCATGGGAAATATTAAGCAAGATCAAACAAGGAATTACTGAAAGAATAGGCTAAAGATTGTGTGAGGAATCTTGTTTCAATTGATGCTTGAGGTCTCCATTTGTCCATCAAGATTTTTTGGATCATCTTCATGCAAATTCGGAGCAAGTATATGTGTGTGTTGGAACAAAGGACCACTGAAAGGGAACTTGTGACATCAAGGCATTTTGGTGGTATCTTCCACTTTTACTTAATATAATACGATGACATGTTTGTTTCCCATAAAATCATTAGCATTTTATTACATGACTCCTTGATCACATGTTTATGTTTTTATTGAATCTACTATTGTTTCTTTCACTTTGGTTGGTTTGTGTCATTTCAGATTTGATCTCACAAGAGCACCAAAGCAAAGCAGGGACAACAAAGATATAAGGAAGTGATATATGAAGGAATGTCATCCATTCCTTATTTGGTAGTAAATTCAATGATTGTAACTTAGGGAAAGCATCATGTCCTGTCTTGTTTTGTTCTAGATCTAGGTGGATCTAGGGAGATTAATTTATGTCTGCATTCAACGATTTATCCAATAACAAAATTGGTGACCATATTGAGGATACCACTTATTTGTGCTTTTTTGCTGGCCATTTTGTTTTAGCCTACATTTTTCACTTTAATTTAGTCTTTGAGTCTATAGGGGATCCATCTAGAATCTCTGGATATGGAATTTCACTTAGATCCTTTGTCCTTTTTCCAAATTTATTTTGTTTACAAAAATTTCCGCATTGTACTCTATATACAGCCTGCAGAAACCTTTGATTTCCGCACCCTCATTGTTTATCCCAGTGCGGAATTTACGCAACCTACCCACAACTAGCATGTGGAAACCTTTGACTTCTTCATTGTAACCTACTGCTAGGTTGTGTTAGCATCTATAAAAGTTTTGGTTTGGGTCTTGTTATATTTTGACATCCAATTTTTATTTAACCAGCTGGGAGGAACTTTTTATGCTATTATCTGACTGTTCTTTGAGTTTGAGACTTGTTGTTGATTGGTTTTCGGAGATCGAACATCTTTCTTAGTCCTTTTTCCAATTTTACCTTTTGATTTTTACCAACAAGGATATAATCTCTGATTTTGCATCTGAGTGCTTAATTGATTAAAAGTCTTTTGATTGGATTTAAAGTTTTGGATTGATTACATTTTATGGATTACTTGTTGATTGGAAAGTCATTTTTCATTTTCATTTAGTGAAACACTTTCTTACCATATTTAATTTTATCTTCATTGAAAGTTTTATTTGGGTGCTCATTGAGTGTATAAATTTTCTTTGATTACTTTTCCTTTCTTTGTTATACCCCTGATTTGGTTTTGGAAAGGAACACTTTAAAGTCATTTATTATTTTAAGTAGTCATTCATAATAAATGTTTTTGCATTCAATTTATTTTGTTTTAGAAGAGAAAGTTGAGAAATTTCATTGTTTATGGTTGTTTGAAATTGTGTTCATTCAAGGAAAAGAAATTACATTTCATAGCTTACATCATTCTGAGAAAAACACCTTCTCCCTACGATAGATAGATTTAATTGAACAAAAAGTTTGCATCATTCATCTCTATTTTCATATTATTAGGTCAAGGTATCATACAACATTGTTTTAATTTCTGTCTACCTCTTGAGTAAACAACAACCTCTAAAAAAAAAACTGCATAATTATAACATTTACTTAGTAACTTTAATTTTCTAGGGCTCTTTTACACCAACATTAGCTAGGCTAGCACTTTGGAATAGGTTGTGAGACACACTCTCCAAAGAATAAAACACACAATAGCATCTCGTGATAGGGAGTGTTCAAATCCATTGGCAACATTTTGTCTTGGGAAGCCCTTCTCACACAAGGGTCAAACCTGAGGTCGCATTGAGACTGACAGAGTTACTCACCCTACTTTGTTAGTCTTCATGTAGAGATTGTGCATATTATGGGGGTCTCTTGAAACATATACCCATAATGATGAGTGGAATCCTCTCGAGTTGATTTTGAGCTAGATACCCTACCCTTACGCGTGGATCAGATTGTCAATTGTTTCCACAGGCATCACTGTTGTTCTTGGTAACCTTAATAGCCTATATTTTTAGGGTCTTATATGAGGTGACTGTGGAGGGGAAATTATTCATGGTACCTGGAATCAACGTTGGCCAGACTCACTCAGGATCCTTGGACGGTATACTCACGATTATGTGTGGGAGCTTGCACCAGGGTGTAAGTCCGTTAAGCAGGTTGTCAACGTAACTTTTCCACCCTCTCTATCCTAGCCCCTTCTTGTTTTGACTTCGCGACATTGGATTTCATCACCAACTAGTGACTTTGAAATAAGAAGGTTTCTTTGCCTAGTTTGATCTCTAGATTTTATTAGCGAGTGTTGTTTGTTTACATAGTTGGCCATAGATTTTTTTCCGTAAAATGTTTAGTTCAACCAACATGGACCCTCCACGCCATCCACGTAGGACGCAAGGGCTATCCTCGAAAGATCTAAAGGATTCTCAACCTTTTCCTAATAACCCATTGGAGGGATCTCCTCAAAAGAGTGAAGTCTAGGACACCGTAACCTCACAAGAGGAAGGTTCTGCCACTTTAGAAAGTTTCTGCATTGTTTTTTATTCTCTAGAGGCTTTATGAATACCTCCTAAATACGAGAGACATATTATCCGATTGAATTCACCAGGAGAACTTGTTGTTGACACTTTTGTAATACCGGTCGGACCCCATTCAGGCCCTGGAGTCGGGTATCCCCTTTGGACCACTGACATATTTAGAAACACACCTTGCATGGTGTGGGACATTTACGGTTTAGGGGACGATTCTGATATACATGTCGTCTCCCAAATGCCTGAAACATCTATGACCTACACGATACCTCTATATCACTTTGCTGGTACAACTAGATATATCCCCGTTGTTTCAGACACATAGTCAGTTGGTCCTAGCTCGACTATTTCTCTCTAGATGGCCTATTCTATAATGGTCCCACATGCTATGACTATTCCCACTAGGAATACAGTGGTTACCCAAGCTCCCATTGGTACACCACTTTCATCTAGACCTATCCAGTCACTTCCTCCTGGTTATAATGCTTTGAATACTTCTATCCCCATTCCTACCTAGTTTTCATTCCTCTTGGGTACAATGTTGTTTTTGGTTTCGTTCCGACACCTTCCCGGGTCATCTCCAGAGGGTCTTATCTACCTTTTATGGGAGTATCTGGCCTAAGTGGCTCCAATACAATTGGAGGCACTACTCAGTCATTCACTTCTGGTTATCAAATTCATGTTGGAGGGAAATTTAACTCTGCAGGGAAAACTCAATTTTGGGGTCAAAATCAAATTGGGATACAATCCTCACTTTGGAGGACAACCCCCAGTTGGATGTTATAACCCACCTTATGGACATAATATACTAGGATTGCTAGACCAATATTGGAACCTTCTCATCCAGGGAAATTTACAATCATCTGGGGGGCAACAACCTCAAGTTAGCTCTTTCATACCTCCTATATCGGGCCAGTCATATCTTGGTTATTCCAATCCCATTTGGGGTTCAAACATTCATTCCAATATCCCTTTCCAAGGGAACATCCCTAATCAGTTCAAGCCTATGGGCTACATGGCTCCACACTCACACCCGAATCTGTCAGGACCTTCACCTCACATGCAGACTTCTTACAGTCCTACTGCTATACCGATGGGATTCCAGGCTCCCCAAAGTCATCAGTACCCTCACGTGAATAGACATTTACCCTTTTTATCCACTTTGGATTTACCCTACTTGTCTAGAATATTGAATGGCCATATCCTACATTCTCCCCATTGGCCCATTATATCAGCCAAGCTACCGTCCGACATCCCCAAATTTGATGGTAAACCAAGAGAAGACCCAAATAACAATGTTATGACTTTTCACCTTTGGTGTTCGTCCAAATATTTGATGGATGACTCCATTCAATTAAGACTCTTCCAATGAACTCTTATAGGTTCGGTTGCAAAGTGTTATATATAATTACCACGAGGCTTCTTCACCAACTTTAATAACCTAGCCATGGATTTCTTCACACATTACCAACTGCCAATCCACTATGAAACACGAACCGAGATTTTGTGTTCCTTTAAGAAAAATTTGGCCACTCTTATTTCTGATCACATCCATGAGTGGTGAAGAAGACAACATTTGATCAAAATTGACCTTCCTGATCAATTATTGGTGGAATGGTTCACCAAATCGTTCATGAATAAAATCTCTCATGACATTTCCATGGGTCGATTTTTTATTGAAGAGAAGGTGATCATCAGTCGCACTTAGTACCTAGATCTCATTTATTCACAAATGGGAACTCTTTACGACTTGCTCCCTAATGCTCCTCGTCCTTCTACCATTGCTACCTCAACAACCCCAGTAGCTTCTCACGTTGCTGACGGTGTGATTGGCACTTTCCATGCTGATGCTAAATCCACATCAGCCACTCACACCAATTCCAAATATACTGCTTCTAATGTTCAAAGTGCTTTGAATCCTACTCCTTCCACCAACAAAACTTTTGAGGTTAACTCCGTTCAATCTACCCCTACCGGTAAAAATAAATCTAAAAAAGGAAAGGGTAGGAATAAGGAGGATAGAAATAATAATCCACAATCCGAAAAAGCCAAAACCCAACCTGTTGATGATAAGGATAAGCGTAAACCTCAATATCCTTTCCTTATCTATGGTGAAGATCACTACATGAAATATTGTCCAAGATGGGCTGAGGTCACTAAATTCCTTGAATGAATCGCGAAGCCTCCCACACCTGTCATTTTTTCACAACATTTCCCTTCTCAACAACAAGCCCAATTGGTCATTCATGATGAACCCTCTCATTCCACCACTTCGTATGTCCTTATGTGTACTGGTGATTCAAAAAAGAACGATGTTTTTATTACCACTCGGGCCAAAGATTATTGTCCCTCAAAGGAGAAAGTTGATGATATACCACCTTCATTGGTTCAACCTCCTCCCTAAACTTCACCTCCCAATGATCCTCTTCATCTCGAACGACCGGGTCTCGATACAATTATCCACCCTCCTCCAAAGGGAATTGTTCGAAAGTATGCCTTTAATCCTCATGTGCATGCTGCTCAGAAATTCAGTATTGTAGAAGATCTTGTGCAAGCACCCTTCGCGATGTCAACTCTCGAGGTCCTTCAAAGTTTTCCCACTTAATGGAAGGAACTGTTAAAATCCATCAGTGGGATTGACCCCACAGATATGAATTTGATAATGTTTGAACTAGAAGATCACATTCCAAGGATACCTCCTTAGCTAGCATTTCAGATACAGGTTGTCGTAGAGAACAAGAATATTTGTAGAACCGTTATTGACGAGGGTGGATCGATGTGCGTAATCTCTATTACCTACTGAAAATCCATTGGCTCTCCTCCCCTCATTGAATCACACAACACACTTAAGGACTTCAATGGATCTGGTTTTAAACCCTGTAGTGTTCTTCCCTCATTGCCTATTACATTGGAAGGCAAATTGGTCAACGTCGAGGTCGAGGTCTTTGATGTGCCTCTAGACTATAACCTCTTACTTGGCCGTAGTTGGATTGATTCCATGCATGCAGTTGTGTCTGCCATTTTCCATGTAGTACGTTTTCCACACCAAGGAAAAGTCATTACCGTAGACCAGCTGACCTTCTTTAACTCTAATTCTTGTACTCGCAATGTACCATTTATTTCAAAGACACCTCTTGGGTACGAGAATGTTGGTGTGGGCCTTCTAAAATATTCCACTTTGATAGTTACTTTCCCAATACCGCCACCCGATATTCCACCCCCTTTTGTCGCCTCAATCAACATGATTTCCACCTCTGTTCACGAAACCCCTGCATATCATGACCCTTGGATAGTACTTAACCTCGGGGATTATATTCACTATTGCGAACAAATGCCCTTAAGTCTGGTTGAATCCGCTTATCAAGACATTCAATCGGCAACCCCTTCCACTCCCTCTCTTAGTGATTCATCTCCCGATTTGTTTCACGTGATTTTTCCCACCGACGAGATTATTATGTCATTTATGTCTATGGAAGACACCCCATGGGACAATGGACATCATCATTCCATCCTCTTCCTTGAACAACATACCATAGAGAGTTACCAATGGATTTTGACTCTGTCGACTGTGGTTGTCATTTCCTCTACTCCCAAGTCATCCCACGATGTGTTATATGAAGGAAACCTGAGCAATATCTCACCCATTGTTCCTGTCGACATATCCATTAAACCTAGAGTCATTGAAAATGTTCACATCAGAGCTTCATGTTCTACTGATGAGGTCATCACTTATAAATCCATTTTTCAAGAATTTCGTGACATTTTCTCATGGAGCTATAAATAGATGTCGAGTATTGACCCCGATATCATTATACATGAAATAAATACCTATCTGGACTCTAAACCCATTCGGTAGAGACTTCACCCAGTCAACCCTTGTAAAGTTGTCACTATCAAGCTCAAAGTCGAAAAACTTCTCAAGGATAGATTTATCTATCTTGTGGCTTTCATCGATTGGGTATCCAATCTAGTTCCGGTAAATAAAAAACAAGGCACGATCCATGTATGCGTCAATTATAGGGATATCAATAAATCTTGTCCTAAGGATAAATTTCCAACCCCCTTCGTCGACCAGATCGTCGACGATTGCGTCAGGAGCGAAATATTCTCTTTAATGGAAGGTTTGTCTGGCTATAATCAGTTTAACATTTTACCCGTGGATCAACACAAAACCTCTTTCATTTGTCCTTGGGGTACCTTTGCCTACTGGAAACTACCTTTCGATTTGAAGAACGCTGGTGTGACTTTCCAATGTGCCATGTCTTATGATTTTCATGATATCAAGCACATATTGCAACCGTATCTTGATGATCTACCAACACATTCCATGCGTCGCCAAGACCACCCGGCCCATCTCCGAGCCATTTTCCTTCACGTCATTACTATCGTATATGTTTAAACCGACATAAATGTGTTTTTTGCATGGAGTCTAGCCGAATTCTGAGTTTCATTGCATCACTTCATGGAATTAGGGTGGATCCTTTGAAGGTTGAAGCTATCCTTAATCTACCTCCTCCTTCCACACTACGCCAACTCCAAATTTTGCAAGGGAAGGAATTTTTTTTGCGTTGATTCATTCCCAACTATGTTGACTTAACGCTAGGATTTACTCGACTATTGAAGAAGGGTTACGAATTCATATGGGACAAGACTGCCAACAAAGCCTTTGAAGCTTTGAGAGTTTCTCTAACATGAACACCACTCTATATCGCCTCTTCAGACTCTACCATTGCCATGGTTTTAGTCCAAGAAGATGATTCACACGACGAACATGTAATTTATTATTTGAGTTGGAGTCTCACGACTACCAAAGCCAAATACCTACATGTAGAAAAACTGGCCTTGGCAATTGTTCAAGCTATCCAATGTTTTCATCGCTATATCCTATTACGCACTAAGTCTAAGAAATATTTGGTATTTTCCGAATTGATATGTGACCTTCCCTCCGTTGAGACAAAAAATGTGGCAGAGGATTCCTTACCTGATGAATCCCTTTTTTTGATCAGTTATGATGACGCCTTGTATGGAGATATTACCATTTATCTCCAGACTCAAACTTTCTAGCCCAACCTCTCTAGTATAGACCATCGTCGCATACGATATCAAGCCCGTCAATACATAATTCTCGGTGACACTCTTTATCATCGTGGTGTTGACTCTATTTTCCGACGTTGTTTCACCTTTGATGAGGCTGAGAAATATTTGAATGACTTCCACTCTGGAGCATGTGGTGGTCATAAGTATGGGTATGCCACTACCCAAAATATCTTACGAGTAGGGTACTTCTGACATTATTTGTTCAAAGACTATATAATTGTTGTCCAAAAGTTCCATGCTTGTCAAACACATAATAACAAGATAATATCTCACCCCGCTCCTTTACACCCTGTAGTTTTCGTTGGTCCTTTCGCAAATCAGGGCATTGATTTCATGACTTGTAACTCTCACTCGGTCGGGGAGCATGGATACATCATCGTAGTCCTGGATTATTTCACGAAATGGGATGAGGCGATGCCTACATTCGATAATACCGGAAAAACTGCAGCACTATTCATATTCAATCATATCGTCATTCGATTTGGAATCCCACAATCTATCATCACTGATCACAGTAGCCATTTTCAGAACTTCATGATGTCTGAGCTTACTGAAAAGTTGGGTCTTCGGCATGAAAAATAAACCCCCTACTATCCATAGGCCAATGGCCAAGTTGAAGCGATAAACAAAGTTCTTATCACTATGCTTCAACGGATAATAGGGATTCACAAGACAAGTTGGCACACAATGTTATTTTCAGCATTATGGGCCTATCAGACATCGGTGAAATCTGCCATGGGATTTATGCCTTTTCAATTAGTGTATGGTATCAAAGTTGTTCTGTTGATTGAATGTGAGATCCCATATTTGAAGCTATCCATTTAACTTCTCCCAAACACCTCTGTCGAGAAAGAAGGTCTATTGTATCTAATGTAATTAGAAGAAAATCCATCGTGATGCCACCATGTTTATTGAAACCCAGAAGAAACGTGTAAAATACAAATATTACAAGCATGTCAAGATGCGTGTTTTCTCTGAAGGTGATCTAGTTCTCCTCTATGAACAATATCGTGATTTAATAGGGGCCGAAAAAATTGAGGCTATGTGGCGAGGCCCTTATATCGTCAAACGCGTGTTGGAGAAGGCAGCCTATGAGTTAGTGGATTATGATGGCATTCCTTTGAGGGAACCTAGAAATGGGATTTACTTAAAGAAGTACTATGCTTAGGGTATCTTTGCATGAGTGCTTGTATTTTTTACTGTATCATACTTTTGTGTGCTACTTTTGTGTTCTTTTTCGTTATTGGGTTTCGACCCCCAGCTGCCTACCTTGCGTTGTGCTTGGTTTCCAGATGTTGGTGTCTTCACTACCCTACATTGGTTTCACCAATGGTGCTAGTAGTAGTACTGAGATCTTAACATACGTTGCTTGGAAAATCTATGCACCTACGAACGAGTTAATCAGCCTACACGGTGTTTGCCTCAGTCGTGCAATTAACAATATCACGAAATATAGTGCAGTCATTGAATTGATGACCGATGCTATCTCACTTGGAATTTGTCACCTTGTTGTACGATTGATTCGCAGCTAGTGGTACTATAGTTAAGTAATGTCTACGCTATCCGAAATCCTACTTTGTTATGGGTATATTTACAAATTGACCTCTTGGAACATTACTTCGATTACATTGAATACCAACATATTCCTAGATGTCTAAATACATTAACAGATGCATTAGCTAATTATGTGTTAGACAAAAATTTGAGACACATGTAAATCCAACCAAAATTCACATTAAATCAAGTAAGCCGGTAGAAGCCTCATGTATATATATAACGATAAAATTGTTTTACAAAAAAATGTTTTCGTCCGAAGACCAAAAATATAAAAATAAGAAGCACTTGGATTCATAAACAAAATAGCATCAAGGATGTTTCTCATATTATCACACTACTTCCCATGCTACCCTACGAAGTAGTTGACTAAGTGAACCAGAAACACCCATAGTATCGCGTTGATAACGTCTCGGAATCACATCGATGGAGATGTTTGGGATATATGTTGTCAATCCCTCTATGTTATCCTTGACCGCCTCATAGTCACCATCATCCCATCCTACTACCACGATTTCTTCCCCTCGTCTCTGAATAGGGGATGTAATCGGAGGCCGGTGCGGCCCTACATCTGCATTGTCAAATTTTTTTATTAGTCATTGGATTGAAAGCATAAAAACCATTTTATATTTCAAAATTTACAAAAACATTATAAAATACAAAATGTTTTTCTTACCTAAGTCTCCCCACTGAAAGCACTCAGGTAGACCAAAGTCAAGATCTCCTCTGAAATCCAACCATACATATGCATAATCATCCACCATCAGGATCTGAGGCCTCAACTAGTCGAAGAATGCGTCATTATATTTGATGATGGGGCCAGCTAGGTGTCGATCCATGAGGTCACACCACCTCTTCATCCTTGGATATCATGGGTCCAATATACCCCACTCTACCTATAAATGTAAATGGGGGCCCCTCTCTAGGAAGAAAGACACTAAAATAGATCCATACCCAAATTGTTTTAGGTCCCCTTTCTTGCATTTTGTCAGCTATGTCTTCATGCTACGAAGAACTTCGTTGTTCTAGTTAAAAACCAGAGGCTCCATGCACTCCACTTCATAATGAAAATAGATTTGGAGGGACATGTGAGGATATGAACTCCCCACCATACGTGCAATGGTAAAAAGAATAGTTTGGAGGGGTAAATCTCAGAAACCCTTGATGGCAACTTTTCCCTTGCATCTCTCTGCCTCGGGATCACAGTATCGACATAGATACTCACTCATTAGTAGACCACCACCTCTTCCTCCTGTCAAATTCGCATGATATCCACAATGAGATAGCCCCGTCAAGAAATGGATATCCTCGATATCTAAGGATAGTGCCTAGTAACCCACATGAAACACCTATTGGTCCACATCGCACATGTGGACTGTTGTAAGATTGGTTGTTGTCATTGATGTCAACCCTAGTCATGGGTTTTGGACCGCAAGATTGATGAAGGTATTTGGACATGAAGGAAAATGCACATGCAGATACAACATCCATGGATGGATATTATAC
>SNQJ01S0038414.1:10472-38211 GCA_010110895.2 Picea sitchensis | reverse complement strand
CAAAAACTATTGATTATTTCTCATATATTGTGCATGGTGTATTGTGGTGTATTGATGTAACTCTTTTACTATTGTTCATTTCTCATTGGATATAATTGAATGGTTTAAGTATAATTTGAAAAAGGTTTTTTAAATTGTACTTGATACTGATTCACCCCCCTCTCAGTATCAACATGGACTAGATACTCCAGTAACCTCAGTTGGGCCCTCATGCCGTGGATTTTAAAGAATTTCAGTAGCCCACATTGTCGAAGAGAATTTACAGTGCCTCGATCATTCAAGTAAATGAAATCATCATCTTCATGCTCCCTCTCCCTCCACTCCAGCATTTTTGATGATTAAAAACCTACATTAGGACATTAAGGGAAGTTAGCATCCTTATTTGCTTCTTTGGAAAGTTTTTATTGGCTAAATGTATGCAAAGAATTTTTTATTTTCAACCACTGCAAGAAGAGTATTACACACAGTGTGGGGTTTCCGCAGGTGAACCACAAGCCACCTGCGGTGGCCCTAGCGTGCACCTACCAGCCTAAAATTCAACTCAAAAAGCCATATTGAATGGATAAAAATCAAATTTAATCCATTGAAAAGCAAGAGGACAAGGAGATTATCGTTTTGACAGAAGCCATTCATTGAATGGTCACTTGTGCCTCCCGCAATCGACAACCGAAGTCTGAGGTAAAAATAGGGTTTCTATGCAAGTTTTGGGCAAAATGCAAATGAAATAGTAAAAAAGAGATTTTACCTATGTTTATTTCATTTTTTCTTTTTCTATTAATATTTCATATTATTTAATGAATTTTGTCCGAAACCTAAAGGTCTAAATGGTCTCGTGAGTATTTGTTTTTCATGCAGGTGGAAGAATTAGGATCCTGAACAATGAAGTATAGATATTTTTCGTGATTTGTTTTTCAGTTCGTCACATGTACAAGTAATTTTTAGGCTTTTTTCAGAAAAACCTCGAGCCTAGTCTTTGCTCATTCTCGTGCTAAAAAATCAATGAGAATGCAACTGAGTATACTTTTCTTGTATTTTCGTACTCGTCATGGTAACATAAAAAAAAAAACTCATGGGGTATTCTTTAAGCTCTTTTCATGCTCCATAAAGACAAAAAGATTGTCGAGCGACCTTGTTCTTTTCTTGCTTGTAAAAGTATTTGAAGAAAACATTTGATGGGCGATAGTTTATCACTTTTTTTGTCTCATCAAACTACTTTACGAAAAAGGAACTGAGAGAGTTCTCTTTAATCATTTTTCATAATCTATAAACATGAAAACCCCCCAAGTTTTATATCTTTGGACTCGTTAAACAAACATCGAAAGACCCATATGGGACCAAACCACTCCTTCTTAGGGTTCTCTAAACATACTCTGAGGGACTCATCCGAAGGATGAGCTTACATCAACAAGCATATGTTATCCTCCTCAAGCTTGTGTAAAAATAAAGAGGTACTCGCCAGAAATGGTGGGGGAAATTTTGGGAAAGAAATGTGTCTTTGTATTTGTGTTATTGGCAGTAATAGTTGCTCTTGAACATGACACACCCCTTCATCTTTTGAATCTGGGTTGGGAAATCCATTTGTCTCTCGTCTAACTTTTTTCAAGTTCATATCTTGGGTCTTCCTTGAGTCAATGCTTCCAAGACCATTTTCCTATCATTCATATGTTCAAGAGAAGTCCAAAATATCCCTCTATCGAGTTGGCCATATGTAGTTGTCAATTCCTACCATGTTGATCTTCCCTATGTCAGTTTCAAACCATTTTCATGCCTTTATCCAGCCAAAATCTGTTACTTATTTCATGTCATTGATGGGGGATACATCAAGTCCCTCCTGTGATGTGTCTTTTCCTATCGAATTTAACTCATCATCTAGGAACAAGACTTAGAAATCATTTAGTACCTTAGACCCTGCATGCCGCAATGGCAGGTTTCTTCGCTTTCGACAGTGGATTCACATCATTGGTCCTTGATCAAAAGATTCCATCTAGTGTTCGACTTCATCTCATTTATTCACATTCTTCGGATTGTACTAAGGTACCTTGGGAATCATTTACGTCAATGGTGATTTCCCTCACACTTTTTAATGGTTTTCATCAATGACCGGTAATCAAGTGGTTTATACCATGTTTGACTTCAACACCTGTAATCACATGGCTAGATTCTTACTTACAGACAATGGGGTTGAAGACCTTGGATCTCATTATTTTGTTCTAGGTTGCGATGGAATATTTATGATTTGTATTGACACATAGATCCACTTTGTATGTCTCGTGGATATTTCTGGACTTCAAGTTTGTTAACACATAGATCCACAGTGTATTCCTAGTGTCTATGTATCATCTTGGTGACATGGATCCATAGTGTATAATTGGTGGCCATAAATTACATTTATTATTTAAATCACTTGTAGTCTGAGCATGGGAATTCCTACCTCAAAAATGGTATAATATTGTTTGTAGATGCTTGATTGTTTGCAGGTTCCCGATTGGTGCGTTCCTTGTTCCTGACACACACACACACATATTTTTACAAATTATTTTGGTTGTCATGAGTTCCATCCTCATACTTTGGGGGGGATTTTGTTACACATTATTTTGGTCACCTTGAGGATGACTCTAGAATCATGTGTTCGGGCTCTCAAAAGGATCTTTTACATGAGAAAAATAACTAGTTTATTCCCCTACAAGGCTCGTTTTTAGAAGGATGTCGTAGGATAGCAATAGTACATAGTGTGAAAATCCTTGATTTCCGCAAGATACTCTATACCTATCTCGTGAGGTTTCCACAGGATGATATATAGGCAGGGTGCAATGACGTTTGAAAGCTAAAAAAGGAATAAGTTCATGAAGGCTTTAGAAGGGGGATCTTCTGGAGTGTGAGGTGGCGTTTGTATGGTTGGGATCCTACTGGCTTATCTGATTTGGTGGGATCATCCTCATCCCTTTAAACACTTCTCCTTATCCTATATAATGATGGGTTTCTCATGGGAAAGGTTAAGAAATATCAAGCAAGGAATTGTTGAAATAATAGGTTGAAGACTGTGTGAGGAATCCTGTTTCAATTGATGCTTGAGGTCTCCATTTGTCCTTCAAGATTTTGTGGAAAATCTTCATGCAAATTTAGAGCAAGTGTATGTGTGTGCTAGAGCAAAGGACCATTGAAAGGAAACTTGCAACATAAAGGAATTTTGGTTGTATATTCCACTTTTACTTAATATAATACGGTGACATGTTTGTTTCCCATAAAATCATTAGCATTTTATTACATGACTCCTTGATCACATGTTTAGGTTTTTATTGAATCTACTATTGTTTATTTCACTTTGGTTGGTTTGTGTCATTGCAGATTTGATCTCACAAGAGCATCAGAGTGAAGCAAGGACAACAAAGATATAAGGAAGCGATATCTATAGGTATGTCATCCATTCCTTGTTTGGTAGTAAATCCAATGATTGTAACTTAGGGAAAGCGTCATGTCCTGTCTTGTTTTTTTCTAGATCTAGGTGAATGTAGGGAGATTAGTTTATGTCCACATTCACTGATTTATCCAGTAACAAGCATTGTCTTGCATTCCTGCTAAAGTGGTAGATCTCTTTTCTCTTAGAAGTAGAGCGAAGTTGAAATCAAAAGCCCCTGCAAAATTTACTTTTGCAATTGGTTGAGAAGGTTTGACTTTGATTGGGATTTTGTGATACATTTTATTGAACCTCTAGATAAATTAAAGGACTTATTGAGAATTATTCTATCTCAAATCCCCGAATTCAGTTAAATAACAAGGATGGTCCTTTTTCTCTCCTCACTGTCTTAGGAAAGAATTTTCTAGATCATGATATGATCGTATGGAACCTACTGGGAGTCCTCTGAACCAAGTCCTAAATTTTCCTTCAAAGGTTTGTACTAAAAAACTTGACTAAACATCCTCGTGTTCTATGCCAAGGATATCAACAAACTGATCGAAAAAGGCTATGTGTTCTATTGCGGTTAGATCTCCTTCTCCCATGAATGTGGGGAGGTTCTTCATGTAATTTTCGGTCAAATCATGTAGGACAACGGGGAGGACCAAGGGAGCATATCTAGCATATAACTTGGAAGAGATTACAGGGGGTTTACCTTGTACATTGACTCCTGCACCTTCATAACCACCATCACCAACACCTCCAACATCGGTTATTGAATACCTAGGAGACAGACTTCGGGGGCTAAAAAGGATATTTTCCAAAACTTTGAAACACTAAAATGTTGACCTTTCAAGCTCTTCGAGGGGGTTTGGAATGAAGTTCAAGAAAAAAATTGTGAGGATACAGAAGATATAGATGAGGAGGAAAAGGCAAAATTGAGTTGGGCACCTCAAGTTAACCAGATGTATATATAGGAAATAAAATAGCAGATGGATCTGGGTATATAAAGTACTCTTCAGGGTTTCAGGAAACATAAACCTTCACTTCGGGAAAGGAGAGAACTGACAGAGTGTCAATGATAGAGGGGATTGAAAGGAACCATTCATTTTCACTGGTAAAAGTATCTGTCAGGTCAATCCCAACTTTTATCTCAGGAATGACTACCTCTGGAGTTTTGATCTTAACGTCATGTTTACTAGTTGATGCCTCTACAAAACGATTTTTTTCAAAAAAAAATTCAGGGATTATTTTTTCAGTGGAAACCTTAACATTAGCTTGTGTGACTCTAAGTTGATAGAACTTACCTGTCGATGCAGTAGTTTGTTTGAGATATCCCTTTGGTTTCAACAATTTTTATGGATCTGACACTGGTGTAGTTTTCTTTTCGTCTGGGTTTTTCCTGGTATTCCTTCGACCAAATTCTAGCTTCGTCTATGGTGGAGTCGCCAGGTGAAAAATAAAATAATTCTTACTTATGTATTCAATATTTGTTCACCATCAAAGACCAAAATTTACCTTTTCATTTTCCTAGGGAAAATGATTTCATTTCTTCGACCCCGACAATGGTGCCAAAAAAATGTTGTTCCTGAGATTAATCCTAAGGATGAAAGAGTAATGTTAGGCATCAATAAGGCTTGAATAAAATATTTTAAATGAGTTATTTTCCTACCTTTATTTCTATGAGAAATTATCTTTAAATTAAATTAATAATAGGATAGTACAGAGGCTGTATTTCATTATATGAGTTACAATTATAATATAAAATGGTGTGCAGAAGAGTTACAAAATTGTTAAACCTAGGCATAAATTGCAGATGAGTCTCACATTTTTTGCAGCGGAATAAAAGTAGATAACGCACCCTTGAACAGGATATGAAATGCAGTAATTCATGCAGATCGTATGTCTTGTTTTACTCACAGTAAATACAGAGGAAAAACTGCTTACCTAATGAATTGTTGGTATAAAATGATCATAGTAGTCGTAATACTAAATTGTAATCAATCTCTTTTCAAGGAATTACATAAAGAAATTCTGGGAAATGGAAACACATAACTCAAACTAAACGAAAATTAGAATCTTTGTCTTCACTTGTATTAATACTCAAAAGGAGAGTTTCTCTATTACATCTAGCAAGAAGCAGCCTTTCAATAGATCTTAAATCTATGTATTTATACAAAATCTGTCACAACTCAAAATTGTTGGACTTCTTACAATATTTAACTAAAAATAACATACATCTGAATAAAACAACAGTGTGTAAATTTTGATGAGTTTTGTTGGTGCTCTTCTTTGTCCCTTCGTCTTCTGGTAGAAGCACTCCTTCTCCTTAATCCTTTGGGTTGGGTACACATGTCATTAAGGCCACCTCAATCATTTAGCATACTTTCTTGGTCGTTTTAATTTCATTGTCATCTGTCCCTTAAGATATATTCAACGGGGAAATGAATCACAGTAGAGGTCATGGGGTGAGGATAATCATAGGAATAAGACAACATTGGCTCGTTAAGGGATGGATAATAGACACAGGGTAGAGTAACCATCTATGGAAAGAATGATGAGGGAATGAGTGTATGATGATGAAGTGGGATAAGTGGAGGTTAGAATGTGGGTGGACAAGGTAAATGATTGTTGGAAGGTGAAAGGTTGAGAGGGCAGAAGGAAAGGACATTGTGCACCTTTCCTCACTTTCTCCCATCTATGATTTCCTTTCCATTTTCCATTCATTGGGCGCATATATCCATAAATTCCACCGCAAACCTTGAGGGCGCAATATTTTCATTTACCTCGAAAGAGAATAATTTCCTTTGTATTTGAGGCAACTTTTCTTGAATCTTGTTCACCTATTCGACTGTGGCCTGAAACGGTGAACTTGGATGAACTAGCCATTTATTAATTTTAAGCAGATCAACCTGGCTCATTCCTTGAATGGCTGTCAGAGTTTCTTCTTTATTCTTTCTATAATTTTGTTGGTTAATTTCTATCTCGATTTTCCCCAAGGCTTCTGAGATATCACACCCCTCAAACTCAATCAACTTTTTGTTTAGTGATGACAATGCCTCTAGACAAGATTATTTCACTTCTCTAGAAGATTTCTTTCCTTCTTCCTGATTTGTCTTCCAGACCTTTAGGGCCATCTCACCTCTTAATTGTTCTGAATAAGAGAGAAGAGGAAAATCGAGGACATTGGCTTTCTGCATCAATATGAGGACCTCTTGAAACTTGGACGTCTTGAAATTTCAAGCTTCTCATTGATTTCCAACGCTTGCATTTTGAAGGTCGAGATGTATATCATGGTACCTTCATTTAGGGCCAATCTAGCTTGTAGTTGTTCTATCAATTCTTCACGTTGAGTGACCATACCTTGGTTGGTTTGTGAACTCTGATGGATCTACTCAAGGTTATCCTGGAGATGTTGAATCTGCTGATGATCACTAGCTCTAATTTTCTCTAAATCCTGACTCATTATGCTCTTGATAGTCTTCTCAATTGTATATATCTATTTTTGCTAGTGTTCCAATAATAGGCACTTATGTCATATTTGTTCAATAAAATTTTCCACAAAACATTGATTGGAAGTGGCAAAAGAACCTAACGAACATGTAACTTCCTTTGCAAATTCTGGATCATCTTGGTCATTCCCATCATACACTATTATATGCCTTTGAATTATCAGTCCAACTTTCTAGTGTGATTCCCTTTTCACTATGGATTTCCATTTCTTACTAAAAAAAAAATCCAAAAGAGGCATCTCTTTAGGCAAGATAGGGCTAATATCTCCTACAGAAACAAGTTTGGAATTAGGATTTCCAAACATGGTTTGTAGAGGGGTTAGCGATGTAATAGGAGTAGCAATATCTGTGGATTGTTGTTGTTCTATGTATTTGAGGTGACAACAAGATTAGTTGGTTTAAAAGGAGGCATATCTTGTCCCTTCTTTAGGAAATCTTCGCATTGAGCTAGTGCCTAGGAGCTTAGATGGCCTAACAAAGATGCTTTTAATTCTTGTGTTAACACCTCTGAGATCTTTGGGGTTCCCTCAACTCTGTGCTTATCAGAGTGACTTTATTCAGAACCTGCAGGCATAAATTCCTATGAAGGGGGCGTGGCTATTGACTCTCCTTACAGTAACTTTCATAGACTGTTCCACATGTGTTTCTTGAAAATTGAGGAAACCATATTGTTGATCCAGGGGAAGGGTTTTGAATCTTCCTTGAACTTCTTCATAATACCTAACTCCCCTGAATATTTTGTCATACGGGGAGTTCTCATGCATATATTTCTTCATGTTGAAATGGGCTAGATGGTTTTCCACTATCTTATGAGCATCATGTTTTTTGAACTCGATTTCAACCAATTTGACATCCTCGAGGGTTGCGGCCTCGACTTTAGAGTGATCGAAATCCAATAATGTAAACATGCCAACTTGAATAGGGAAAGTCGACCAAACCTTTTTCTAAGTTTCCTTCAAATCCTTGTTGATACCTCCTGCCACTTTCTAGTACACCACTTCTCTACACACCAGTATTTCAGGTAAAAATAGTGGGAGAGCATGAGGAGGAATTGAGCAACCAAAAAATCTGATGTAGGAGAAATTATCCTCAATGAATAAATCTGCGAGCTTTCCTAGGTTTCCCATAATATTCTTTGAAATACGGGGAGGTGGGTGACCATAAAGGGCTATCTGAACATGCACTACAACATTGTTACAAATTTCATAAAAGAAATCCTTGGTCTTCTCTTCCCATAGCTTGGAATGATAAAAATGAATAGGTTCAAAACTGGTCGGAGTCCAATTCCAATTCATCAATGAGAAAGGTGTCATAAAACATATGGAGTCCATGATATATGCCGACATGTAAAAAGGGGCAAGTTGTCCTTTTGATTTCGCTTTTTTATAATCATCAATTCCCTTAGCCAAATTATCCGCCAGCATTTTGTCCCAATTGAAAGTGTTACCCTCGACTACCTAGTTCATGATGGATACCCATTCCACCGAGACATGCATAGGGCTCTTCTTCTCGAACAAATGATATATAATCATGGCTACATACACCATATGATCATATAAATACTTTATGGCATACATACCATGTGTGTCGATTCTAAATTTATCTGGATGTCCCTACCATGTCTTGATTATATCATGACCGCTCCTAGCGTATTGGACGCATTCCTTTTACTCGAGCTCTAGAATGAATGAGGCATTATAAGTATATTTAGGATTAGAAGATATTTTATACATTACTTGAAAATTTTATTTTCGGAAAGTGTCGATGGAAACCTATTGATGGTTGATGATGTTCCTGGTTTGGAAATCAACATGTTCCAAGGCCCATCTTATCATATCATTTTAAGGCATGATTCTCGGCTGTGCAACTATCTTGTGCATCTCTGATTGCACTATGTGTCTAAGCTTAGCTACAAAATATTCATCTTCTTCTTTGGCAGATTCCTTTGGACAATTGATGATTTCACGTTCCAGGATCTTAGAAACCCATGTCCAAGTTTTAACAGTGTATGTGGTTCGCGGAGTAGTGCCCGACAGAATGTCTGCATTCAGGTTTGAATCTTTTCCTGCCACATCAGGATTTTCTGCCATTTTCTGCGGTGCCATAATATCTGAATAAACAGAGTGAGGTTACCTATTACAGAGAATGTTCGTGAGTTTTTTAATAGATAAAACTGCTAATTGTGAAAGGTGAAAATGATTTCGAAATTGAAGTGCTTTTATTCAAACAAAATTAATTGATCTTCATATAACCTCACTGGCGAAGAATTTATTAACATTAATGGAGATGTCTACCTGGTGATGCACAATCCTCTTTTGAATCATTATCCTTAATTAGTCATAAATTCCATCAATATTTTGATGGTTCACGTTCGGGAGTTTTAGATGTGACAGAGTGGGAACCTCCCGTATCCTGAATCCATGGAAAGGTTAATCTATGGATAATCGCTTTTAAAACCTTAATTAATCATGTTTAAAATATTTTGTTAACTTCAAGTGCTTTGGGAGTTCGGACTTCAGAAGATTTTAATGTGTCACAAGAGAAACTTCTTGAAATCCGAAAATGCAAAGCAATTAATTATCTAGTAACTGATCTTAAGCCTTAATTAATTGTTCTTAATTTTGAGTATTTTGGAAGTTCAGACTTCAGAAATTTTAGAATATAATATAGGGGAAATGTCCCGAAATCAGAACTTTAGAGTTATTAATTAACTTTTGATCATCATTAGCGTTGTTATTTAAACGTTCAAATTACCCCATTACTTTTGGAAATGTTAAATACATCAGCATTGTGATACTTCGGTGATTCATGAATTCACTCTTTGCTAAATTACCGAAGGATCATCTCTCGTAGTTCCATGGCCTAGATGATGTCATTATGGATGTTTTGTCAAAAAAAGAGAGGCACCACATGTTACTTGGAAACGTGTGAATCCTCCAATGAAAATGTCAAAAATGGGTGCCATGTGTCAACTTAGGAAAGACTAAAAAAAGTACACGTGTGATATGACTTGTGTCTTTAAATAGTCTAAGAAAAGTCATGAGCGGCTAACTTTGAGTTTTGGAGTTTCATAGTTTTTATTGTTTAGACTTGTTGAAACATCTGAAGTGCAGGGCTATGAAGCGACTGTTAGAGACCTACCTCTTTAAAACTCAGGGGGCTCCATAACTCTGGAGGTTATTAGGATTGTTCGATCGAAATTGAAAATCATCAATGAAAAATAATGTATGAGCTTTATTATTAAATGAAAACCAATGAATTTGATTAAAATTAAAAGGCCACTTTGTGTAGAATTTTATTCCTAAGAAGGTGAAAGCTATAAACTCAAAAGTTCAAAATTGTGTGTGTTCAAACACAATCTTTATCATCATGCCTCACTGATTTCAAAAAATTGCATTATGAATTCTTGGGTATTGTCTAGTACTTTTGCATAATTTTACAATGATATGGATCATGCCCCTATGTTTTACATATCTCATACTATGTTCCTCCTGTTGGAAAAGGGTTTGGTACTCCTATTGCCATGTATTGCATGAAATTTGGGCACTCATTCTTGTGGTGTCCTTATGTCCTGCATGTGGTATATGAAACAAATTATCTTTTGTCTTTTCCTTTATTCTATTTTAGTTGAAATGTGAGATTCTTCATATCCTCCTTCAACTCCTCTATTTCTAGGTCTGTCTTTTGATACTATTTTTCTTCTAGATGTAAGGTTGCCTACAGAGCTTGTGCATGAGTTTGAAACTTATGTTGTCTCAATGGGTATTTTAAATGTGGAAACAATGAATTCACAAAGAGGTGTCTATGTTGCATGTCAGTCATGATATACTTCAACTTTCCTTTGATACACTTAAACCTATGATCGATATCCCAAAAAAACACACATGGTTTCTTCCTGATTTCAATCATCTCATTCATGTACTGATCTTCTGGACTAGGCTTCTGAAATTGATTTATCAATAGCTTCTTCATATCTTCAATTGTCCTCATTGTTCCTGGTGGACATTTTACAACCAGACTCATGTACCAATCCAGTGCATGGTCTCTTAGAGTGATAGCTAGCTACGCAAGTTTTTTATCCTCATCTGTAATCTATTTTACTTCCCATATCTTCTCACAGATAAATAAGTTCTTTTCAGGGTCCTCTGATGCCTCTCCCTTAAATTTAGGTAACCTAATGGTGGGATCATGTCATGCCATCTTGAACTGTGTTGAGCTAATACCTCCATGCGGTGTAGATATTTGAATACTACTTCCTAAACTGGCTCCTCCAGTTGTTGCTCCATTCTTAGATGTGTTTCCTGTTGTCTTCCTCCCATTAATTTTTTTTTTCTAAATGGTGGTTTTCTTACTGGTGTAGTAGTCACACATGGGGTTATCATGAGTTCCACACTAACACTCACATGAATGGGAGTTACACCTTATGTTCCTTCCCTTGGACCACATGTCTTCCTTTTATATGATGCATGCAATATTTTCTCAATCTTATCCACAATGTGGAGATCCTCTACCTCTTCCTCATCACTTGCCAACACCTCTCTCTCAGTTATGGATCTCTTCTTATTATTATATTATATTGGTAGGGTAATTTACTACATGTCTTTCCAATTGTTTCCATTATTTGCTTGATCTGGTCCTCATCCATCATGATCGGGTCCATGGCCTCCTTCTTTCCCTTATCCATCTCTCCCTCCATTATTCCAACTCTTTTCATTACTTCATCCCTTCCCCCATGCACACAGGGAAGTTTAGTTGTTTGATTCCATAGTAATTACACCTTTTTTATACCGTAATATATTGATTGAAGTATAAAACAATCTAATATACCTTCCTTTATGTCCTTTTAGAAATATATTGTGCACATGATTTTTTTTAACCTATTGTAACTGTACGATCTCCGCAGGATTCCACTCCAGTTGTCTGAATCATTTTTTAGGGTGGTTATGTTTTAACCTCAATGTCCACTCCTGCAACACATGTGATAAATCACATAAAAATACCTCATGCAGGTCGCTAAACATGTACTTTTCTATATATTTGTGTGGTGTGGTTTTTTGTATTTCTGTTATCCTTCTGTAGAAACTCAAGATCCTTTATTTTCAACCAGCTTTCAATCTCCACTTTCATTGGATTCCAGGGTCTGAACATTCACTTCTATGCTTCATTATTTGAGAATCCCTCACAGATCCTTTCCACTCATCCTCTGCAATTCCAGCTAGCAATGGAACCATTCATTGGTTATTAACCTCTCTTCCTACTCTTTGGTTGAACCAGGATCATATATGAACAGGTTTCGAACAAAACCCTCTAAAAATATTGACCCTACTAGTAAACTAGAAGGCAACACATCACATAGAATGTATTGCACAGTCTCACCCGAGATAGTTCTATGGGTGGTTGTAAATCTCATGTGCTTGCACCATAGGAAAGAGTCGGGATCTGAGATTGTAATTTCTATCCTTATTCATTGATATTGTTGTTCTCTCTCATATTCTTTAGATTCATTCATCTGTTAATTTTATGCATGAAATCTAATTGATCTAACATATAATAGATCTAATAGAACTATCCATTCATCTATTCATCATCTAACTACTAACATAAGGTAAATATGTAATAAAAGAAACAAATAACACAGGTTTTACCGTGGTTCACCCCCTCCTGGGATACATCTAGAATGATCTAGCTTCTTAGGCTATTTTATTTAGATAACTACAATATATGGTATCACGTGCACTACAATTTCGATTATACAATCACCAAAACCAATTCCACAACCTATTTGAGGTAGACTAGAGTGCACGAGGATCCTCATCCTGTGAATTGACCCTCAAGATCTAGCTACTTGGATCTCCTACAACTCAACAACTTACAAAAATGTATCAAATCTTACAGTCGTTCTCCTAACCGAGAAACAAATATCAACCAACCTTCACGAACCCTGACCTAGACCTCATAGGTACTTATTTATACTAATATTTAGATTATCATCCGTTACAATATCTTACAAAAACCCTAACCCTAACGTGGTTAGGTTTTCCTGCAGTGCACCTTGCATTATTTCCTCTTTTGCGTGTTGCTTTTCCTGCTAGTTGTTCTTCTCCAAAATTGGTCATATACTCCAAAAATAGACCTTCTCTCCAAATTAGGCATGCACCCAACATGCATCAATAGCATAGTCATAGGAATATATCTCAATCTCAAATTGTTGTTGCAAATCTAGCAGTGTGAGTACTAGTGTAGAGCATAAGTATTTTTTTAGATACTGAAATTCTTTCTACTATGATTCAAACTAGGAAAAATTGGCTTTGTATTCACCTTGGGTCACTTGATTTGGGGACCAAGTGATATGAGAGAACTCCAACATGAACCTATGGTAGAAGTTGGAAAAGCGTAAGAAGTTGTGGAGCTCTGTCAGTGTTGTTGGGGCTTTCCATTTGAAAATGACTTGGATTGTGGTTGGATTCACATGCACCCCATGTTCATCCATGATGTACCCTAAGTATTGAGTTTTATGCATGTCAAATGAGAATTTATCCATATTTTTGTATAACTTGTGTTTTTGTAGGGTGCTCAAAAGCTATTGAATGTGTTTCAAATTTTCTACATAGGTTTGGCTGAAGATGAGGATGTCATAAAAATATACAACCAAAAACTATTTTGTGAAAGACTAAAATATATCATCCATCATCCTCATGAATGTCTTTGTAGCATTAGTCAATCCAAAAGGAATGACCAACCAACCAAAAAGGCATTCATTAGATATGAAGGTTGTCTTCCTTACATCAGTTTGTTCTATCAGAAACTGGTGGTAGCATGACTTCAAATCAATATCAATAAAGAACTTGACACCCTTAAGTTGATCAAGAAGATCATCAACCTTGGGGATCAATTATCAGTTCTTGACATTGATTTTATTCAAGGCTCTATAATCAATATAGAGTAACCATGTGCCATCCTTCTTCTACACTAACACAATTGGGATCCCAAATGGAGAAGAGCTCATTCAAATGTGTCCCTTTTATATGAAGTCATCATTTTTATTCTGTATTTCCTCATTATCTATAAGGGAGTGGTTGTATATCGTACAATTAGTTAGAACCAAGTGTCAATCCAATGGAATGTTTCACCTGAAAATGTAGAGGCACCCTATAGGTGAGGTGAAGATGTCTCTATATTCCTATACAACTTTGTTCACCTTATTTTGTTGTATATTTAGACCCTATGTTGAAGTTGTGGTGGTCACAGTGAACTTTCATTAATGTTCTAACACAACCATGAAGAGGAATAAATTTGCAGTCTTAGATATTAATTTTTTGTACTATTTTTTCGAGATCAATGAAATTGCAGTAGTCAGAACTACCTCTAGTACCCTATAGGGATGAACTCCCAAAGTAGAAATGGTAGTATAGAGTTGGGAATCATAAAAAACATGACTTTTCTACATATAAGGTTGTCCTAAAAGAACATCACAAACATTAGGGGAATTTTGAGGTAAAAAAAGGGCCTCCTAAGAGATATATTAAAAAAAATTAAATCTTTCATTTTATGGGGAAGGTATATTTGAAAACTCACTTCTTACACCCGATTCTATGTGCAATGTAAATAACCATGGTTGAGTTACATTTAAAGTTTGACTAGAAATAAAATTAATAAAAAAATTATCTATTGATGTGATCAATAACTTTCCCCAAAAAAATTGTACTTGAACAACTAATGCATTGATGTATCTTGAACTTGAAGATTGATCTAGGTGGATTTAGGAATGCTAAAAAATTGATCATCTCAAATTCTAATCAAAATGACTTCATTGTGTAGATCTCGACGAGACCTTTCCAACGACATGTGAATCGCCTCAAAAGGATGTCGTATGAAGAAGTTATGACGTTTAGAATATTTTGACTAATAGGGAAAAATCAAACAAGGCAAGACTCATGGTAGGACCACATGATTCCACATGGCCATCCGTACAACTGATAGAGCACAGGATGATGTCACAATGATGTTATCATGTTTACATGGTATCAAGAGAGGTTTCCCTGTGTCACTCAGTTTTGACATTTTCAGCACTGAGTTGGACCAATAAAAAAATTTCACATGTCATCTGCATGGATGATGTGGCATCTATATGGTCTACGTGGAACCACTGAAAGTGTGACATGTGGAATGACGTAGAGTGACATGGTAGGTGATAGGTGACAACTGACATATGTAGGTTGATTGTGCATTGACATGGCATTGATTGTGCAACAAGTGGGACAATACGAGCATGGCACATGGACCAATGTGAGGGTGCCACTTGGTACTACAAATTTTCCCAATATGGGATTATCCAAAAACTTGTTGGGTCGATGGGAATCAAACCCATGGCCTCCAGTTTAACAATCCAACTAATAACCAACTTGGATAACAATGTCATAAAATATTCCATTGAACTTTAATGTATTTAAAGTTACAGTTGCAACTATATCCCTAAAAATGGAGCCTCTGTGGTTTGAACCCAAAAACTATGACTAAAATATTCTAACAAATTAACAACAATGCACCTACCATTGAGCCATGAATTCCCACTTGTTAATTCAACCAAACAATTATATTAAAAAATTTGTTATGCCAAACCCAAAATATAGGGGTTTGGGTGGGTTTCGACCCCCTGACCTTCCTCTATCTAAATTGGTGCCCAAACAAATGCATGGGATCTGTAAATGCATGCCAAGTTGTGGATAATATTCATTGAAATTCATGCCAGGAGGTGCTAATATGTTGATAGTACATTGTTTTGAATTCCATAGAGTTCCTTGAGAAACGTATAGGGTGTTTTTTGGCACAGGGGCAGACCTAGGGTTCAACGCTTCAAAAATGCATCAACAAAACCCTAACTACCATCCCTTTCGACAAATCTGCGAATCACGCAAAGTCTCACCTAAGGTAGAAGCAGGGGGGGTTACAGGATGAAGGTGTCTATAACCAAGTTGGGACACAGATCTTTGATAACAACATTTCGTAGAGTATTCAAGCAACACTTAGAAGGTTATATGCATTAGTTTATTAGCTTTAATAACATCTCAGAACATACCCTAATAGAGATCGGTGTTGTAAAAAAAAATATTTATAATTTCAACCACTTAACACATAGAACTAGGTTAGATCTAGAATTTATTCATCTTTAACACAAGTAAAGAACTAAGAAACAACAATGCTATCTATCATACATAATAATCAAAGCACTGAGAATATTCATAACATAAAAAATACAACACAAAGACAACCAAAGACACAAGATCTATGTGGTTCACCGCAATGTGGGGCTACATGCACCAACCTTTTCATCTTATTTATTATTCTTCAATATCTTACATTCAGCGACTCCTGTGCACTAAGCCACAAAGTTGAGCTTCGCCTAGGATAGGATATATGTGCACTGAGAACCAGATCCTCCTTCCAAACTAGGTCAAGGCACCGAGCCAACTTATCTAGCGAGAACAAAGCCTTAACACATATACATTCTGTTGCACAAATAAACTCAAAACTACTTTAACTTAGCTACCAAGACTTCACTCCTTCTACCTTACATTCTTAATTATTTATACTTTTACAATCCCTTACAAAAACTCCTAATCATGGGTAAATCCCATGGGCCGACATCCCATAAGCTGTTACAAAAACCCTAGATACCCCTTAATGGGTCCACATAGCCCATAAAATAAGTGATATCCATGATCACCTCTCTGCCTAGGCGCTCCTTTCTCGACCAACGTGTCAAAGTCCAAAAATTGGTCAAACCTGACCAAGGTTTCCTCAAAACTTGGTTGAGGGCCAACAGGCCCCCAACACTCACTTGTGACTCATCCTGAGTCACTTAGGTCTAGGCAATGTTTCTTCAAAGGCCTCGATCTTAACTCGAGTAGCCTCGACTTGATGATTTTCTTAAGCCTCCTGCTCAACGAGCTCCTGGATCATTTTTTTTGTAATAGGACCTTCCAGGTGTTGTTCCACTGCTATAACCACTTCGTCTAATTGCGAGCCTTGTCCATCAATCTATTCAAACACCTTGCATGCTTCGTCCTGCACATGTTGCAGCTTCTGCATGACTTCCATTACCCTTCCCTGGAGGGAAGTGATTTTCTGTTGCACTGCACATTGTTCCTTAGATATCTTCATTCTCTCAACTGCGGTGAGTAGCTTCATCTATTCCTGCATGGAGAATGCCTATTGTCACACCTCCTATAACAGCTCTTCCAGTTTCCTTAGCTTTGGACCTTCTGCAAGGTGTTCATATGTGTGTGCTCTTCTATCGCTTATATGTTTAAACTATGAGGCGAGGGCTTTTATCCTTCCTATTGTGTTCTTGGTGGTTTCCTCCCTTTGATCACACACTTCCTATGGGGTGCTCGGTACTGCTTGGACCTTTGACTCTGTTATCCTCGCTTGAAGCTGTTGGATTGTCTCAGCGAGCTTCACTACTTGACACTCGACTAACTCATATTACTCCTGTGCCAAGCTAGGCACAAAGTGACATGATTTATTTACCACTTCTTTGACCACAATATTCTCTATGAGAAACTTCTCCTTTTCTCTCTGTAGCTTCGTTTTGTCCTCTTGGAGCATCTCCTAAAACTCTTCTCTCTCACTTTCATATGTGGTTACACTATACCGCGCTACTCGCAATTTCTCTAAGACTTCATCTTTCTCTTGTTTCAAGGCTTTTGTAGCCTTCTCCTTTTCTTCCTAGATTTTCTGAAGTCAATCCTCTATCACATCTACAAGGCTTCTCAATTGGGTTGGTTCATCCCCCAATTCTGCAATCTGTGATGAGGAAAGCGTAGTAGGTACTACGCGGACCAAACAAATAGCTTGTTGTATTTCCTTTAGTTCCTTCTTGATCCTTCCATACAACTCCTTCTGCTTCGCTCCATATCTCTGTAAGATGTCCTCGAAAGCATCCTCCATGGCTCCATAGAACAAAATGATGTTGTCTTCCATGAGCGTTGCTTCTAATCGGGGCTTACTAGCGCGCGTCTTCTTTCTTGTTGAAGGTTTCTGTGGAGAAACCTTCCTCTTCTGTGGTGTTACTATTTCAATAGGGGGATCTTTCAACAGTTTATCTTTGACTTATCCTTTATCATCCCCTCCTCCTTGTCCATCTACTTCGTTTCCTCCTCCTCCTAGCGAGCCATATGAATTTTATTTAGAGGCATAATCCTCCTCATCGGTCTCTATATCCTGGACTTCTTCCTACTTCTTATTATTCTTTGTCCCACTAGACTGTCTGACATGCTCGACTCGGGTGACTATGGGGCTTCCTATCATGTCATTTTTGGAGAGTTATGCATCAACAATGGGTACAAGGAACTCATCCGGACATTCCTTGGTGATCTGCTCCATATTTTTGTCTATTAGCTTGTAACACGATTGCAACTTTTCCTTGTTCTCATCTTTGCACGTAGTTATATAGATAAAATGAGGATCTGCGCAGAACTTTTCTATTGGTATGTACTAGTGTAGGGTGTGTTGTGTCATGTGTGGAAATGACTCAATGGAAACCTTCAGTTGTTGATAATAGGCATTAAACATAGCATTGGAATTCCACTACTTTGTCATGTCATTGGTGTACCACAAGGTGGAAAACCTAGCGGCCAACGACTCCGATGGTTCAATATCCGAAAAGGTGGCTCCTTCAAGCATTTTCAAAGTGACAAATGTGATCAAAATGAGTAGCCATCCGAAGTGGACTTTGTATCCCAAATCCTGAGCTTCACGACAGTCTTTATCTAGTCCATTGACGAGGTAACTCACCCAATTCAGATGCATTCCCTCCACACATTTTTCTACGAGGTCCACCATTAACGCGGTGACTTGTGTGGGGCATTTCTTCCTTACGATTGGAAAGTGAGGCACACTATGCCATCCTATATAAAGCCTACCTTGTAGGCTCTCTTTCCTTTTTCAACTTCATCGTAAGATTCCTTGATGCGTTGTGCCAGAGAGAAGTCTGAGGCCTTCCCAGGATAAAACTGCCGAGGGTCAGGTCCCTGGATTCTTAATCCTATAATCTAGTGGATCAGTGCTCGATCCACTGTAATCCTCTGGTCAAGCCACATGTATCCTCCATGATAGCACAACAAGAGGAGTTTGGCACAAGCGTTAACCTCCTGGTGATGACCAAAATGGGGAATTTTTATCACATTTAGCACAGTGGGATGCACCAATCTCTTAATCCATGGCTAGGAGATGAGGCAAGGCTTATTACCAGTTGATTTTGTCAAGTATCGGTGGGGTGATAGCATAGCATAGTTATTGTTTTCTCTTAGGTTGAAGTTGTTGTTCTTCAACAACATGATCTTTCCTAAATGGATCCCTACTATGCGTATTCCTTTCAGAATGTACATGGTGAACAAGGTGTAATCATAGTCTTCTGGAATGTTGTTACAGTTAACTGCACCAACCAAATGTGGGATATAGTCTGATATGATGGATTGGATCTGCTTCGCATTAGCCAGATCATCACGATGCTTACTTCATTCCTCGGTTGCGGGGTTAACATGGCCAGAACGATGTCCAGTCGAAGGGGAAGCCTATAGTCCCCTAGTCGATGATGCTTGGACACCTTCAGATAACTATTTGTCGACCATTATCTTCTTGAGGACCTCCTCGACAAAATTCTCTAATTCAATAGGTTCTCCCGACATTCTCACTTTTAAACAGACAGGTTGGGGTAAGGGAACAGGCAGGCAAGGTAGACAAATGGATGGTGATGTCTAGCTTCAAATAACACAGCTCGACACACAATCAACTCTCTATTAGTTTAGTTAGTCATGGGTGGAGAAAAGTGGTCCTGAAGTAATGACGAATGGGTTAAATAAGAGGGCCCTCATAACAAATTCTTCCAATGGGAAGGAATGCTTCCATCAATGTGAATTTGTCTGTTATGGTGCGGGATTAACGTCCCAAAAGTGGTCCATCCACCCATAAATGTGTTTTATAACTATTATGGAGCGTCGTTCTAATGGTCAGGGCACCCCCAATGGTAATATATCTTCACCAAGGTGAAGTCCCATTCTGCATGGTGTTGTTGTTCCAATGAAGTTCAATCCTTTTGAACCTACCTTATGCGAGGTTCCAGTCTGTGAAGTCTTCCATTTAGTCTTTGTATCTTCCTGTAGATTTTCCATCTTATATTTATTTTTACTGAGATTCCTTGCCTTATTTCCTATGATCCAAGTCTCTCTAACTGTTTCTAGAATCATCTTTCCATTCTTATTGTTATCTTCTCCTAGTGTAGTGACTTCGCACTACTATTGTTCTCTCAAAGGGTTCGAAGTTAATATCCATTTTCTTACTATTTCCTGGGTGGTTATTCTTCTTCCTTGCATGGACAGTTCCTTCAAACCTTCTTGCATTCTTTCAACCTTGACATCTAATTCTCTTTCCTTTTGTTGCTTCAACTTATCCTCTCGTTCTTCTATTAGCCGATCTATTTTTTTAGGTATGAAATCCCTTAGTTCTTTCATTTTCTTTTATGTAGCTTCTGTTATCACTCCAAGAAACTCCTTAGGGTTGTAGGCTAAGAATGATTGGTAACTTAAGAAATTATGAATAATCAAAGTGTTTGGAACACTGGGATAACTGAGGAGGCTTTGTAAAAGAACAACTGTCATGCATCTAAATAAACTAGTGCTTTGAGAGATCAGATATCAGTTACAGTAGATAAAACAGAGTGTGGAGAATACCATTCAAAATAACCAAGTACAAAAGATGTAGGGTCATGCAAGACAGTAAGGAAACATCTAATTCATATCCATGAGCTATATCAGAAGATAACAATTCTGAATAACTAAGCTGAATAGAATTAAATAATAGAATAGTGGAGTATATGAGAAGACTGATATATAATAACCAAAGAAGACATGTGATTCATATAACATAACAGAGTCAAAAGTACATTGCCAAGAGTTTCCAGAATTCCCCCCTAGTGCTCCAAATGTCTTTGGCTTTATAGCCTTACAAGATGAAATCTAGATCCTTGAAAGATGGATCATATTTACTAAAAATAGTCAAATCAAAACAAATGCAACAAGTGTAGGATGAGATCCTATAAAAATGGATCTAAAATAGAAAATCAAAACAAAATAGGAAAGGTCCTATTTAATGATCTCTAAAAATAGTAGATTGCTGATGAAGTGTAGTTTTAACCTCCCAAGGTTGTTTGATTTGGTCCTCCAAAGATAAAATTCGAATTGGGTGATGTGTCATTTGATCCCTATCATTTTTCCCTTGAAAATGACCAAATCTAGTCAAAAAACTCCCTTTTGACTTTCATCTCCAAGAATGGCCTTTAGATTTTGATTTGATAATTCATAGCCAGCTTATTGAAAAAGATTTCAAACCATTCAAACCCAAAAAATCCCAATCTAGGCAAAACTTTGGCTATTCTAGCTGTGACGGGCTTTCACCAGCTAATTTACCCGAAAATCCTCTCGTTGGCTGGTGAAAGGCGGAGCTTTCATCAGCTAACTATCAAAATTCAAGATGGGTTAGCTAGTGAAAGCGCAGATTTTTTCAAAATCAAATTTCTCAGTCATGGAGAGTTTGTTTTGCATGTTTAAATAGTCGATCGACATCTACAAATCCTAAGATTTCCAATGGTTCTTTCAAATCTGTATTTGGATCCCAGGAAGCTAGTCAAATATTCCCTACAATATTAGGCATCATTCTTTCAAAAATGCCAGTGCATTTTTTATCGCTAACATATGGCTCCAACTGGGATGGAGACCTCCCTACGAGGTCTCCAAGAACCTGGCAGACCTTGTGCCTTTAGTATTGGGTATGGAGTCATTCAACCTTTATAATTCATCATTTGGCTATTTTCCAAAGTTTGTTGTTGTCTGTCCTAATCTTCTTTATCTGTAGCATGTCTGCTTCAAACTCTCCTGGAAATGTTGTTTGCACCTTGACGTGGCATCTGTTGTGGAAATATCTTTATTAAGAAGAAAAGTATTGAACATAGGCAGGATGGTGAGATATGTAACCATGATTTTGAAAATTCCAGGATAACTTCAAGCTTGAAATAAGAGCATTGTAGGTAGCTTGAGGTCTTTGACTTTTCATTTTCTAGCAGCTTCAAATACAAAACATTTTTAGATCCTCTAATGTGTGAAGATAGCCTTCCAAAGCTTGTAGATGTACTTTGATCATGTTAGAATCAAATTTTCTATCTTTGGCAAAAACAACTGATTTTGTGCCCCAAAAATAAGTGTCTAATCCGACTTTGGCACCTCCTCAAACATCCTTTTTATCAAATCCTGATCTTGAATTTGATGTGTAAATTCAATATGCATCTTTAGAAACTATTTTCAGGATGTTTGGTTGAGAAAAACTTTGATCTGGGCAAAATTTTGAGTATTCTGGTAATCACAACTTTTGGTGGTTAACTGTATCCATATTTAAGCACTTATCCACCGAAATTGCTCTTTTTCGGTGGTTAATGAGCATGCACAGGCTCACCTAAACCACTGAAAATAGAAACTTTCCCAAAAAATCAAAATTGATGAATTTCGATTACCTGTCTGAATGCAAATGACCTCATGGTTTTTTAGACGAGGCTCCTGGACTTGTAACATCATCTTGATGTGTTTCAGCTTGCACTTCTTGTTCAAAAGAGGTGGCAATCTGAGCAAGGGTTTCCAACCCTAGTGTCCTGGCTTCTGGGACTGTCTCTTCCTTCAATTTTAGTCTAATAAGCCTGAGTTTCTTGTATAAAGTTGCATTTTCTTTCATGAGAAACTTATTTCTTTCAATGGTCTTCTCATGTTTCTTTTTGACTTCTTGACTCTTTTCATAAAGCTCAACGTTTCTATCCAATAGTTGTGCATTTTTTAACTTGACTTGTTTCTCTGAACGTTTCAAGTTGTACAACTCTTTCAACAGCTGATTTATCTTATTGGCTTTATATACAATAGGTTCAGCAGATGATTGTGCTATCTCTGGAGGTTCCTTCTCCTCTGGAGGGGTAGGAGTAGGGAGATCAAGATATGCTTCACCCTCTGTAGGTTGTTGTTGTGTACCAGGCTCTTCTTGCTGCTCTTCCTCTGGATCTGAATCAGAATAAGGTAGGTTTAGTAGATTACCCTCTGTAGGTACATCTTCTACCTGATCAAAATGCAACCTCCTCTTTGATCTCTTTTTTTTTTTTCTATCTTGGCAGACCTTCCATCATATACAATTGCAAAATATTCAGCTACTTGTTGATGAAAACTGATCGGTTTTTCACAGTATGTGAATACCCCTGCTTGTTTGAAAAACTCTGCTACATCTGGGTGCGCCTCCAAGTACTAGAATCCATTAATTTCGGCCCTTAAGGCCGGTCCAGACTTTGACATAATAGTGATTGCTGATGTGTTCCTCAAATCCAGGAGATATGTGTGCAATTAGTGAATAGATAGGTCAAGGGTCATAGGGTATGACTCAACAAAGAAATTGTGACTCAGCAAATAGAGTTAGATATTAGGTAATCAAACTGAAACAGTGAGTTGGTTGAGATAATATACTCTAATTCGATAGATAAAACTGTAACTCAATAATTAGGAGTAATTTTAGGCAATAAAAATTGAGTCAGAGTTTCAACTTATGAATTAACTCAATGACCAAATATGTAATTAAGAGCTCAATTGAAAGATGAAGATACAACTCAAAGTTTTGGTATATGACTCAATTCAGGTGATAGGTGTATGATCAAGGATAAATCGATGATAAATACCAGGACTTAGAGTTCTAGTATGAAAACCTGGGATGCAGAGTGATTATAGGTAACTCCAGTCAATTTAGGTAGAATTTAAGCATGAACATGACTTATCAAAGAACTGTGATTCAATCAAACAGTAAACAAGTTTTGAGATGAGAGTAATTCAAGTATTAATCACACAGAATCAAGATTGATGCTAAATGTTAACTAAATGCGCACTTGGATGATGGATTTTCCAAACTTTCGACCATTCTTCAGCCACCTTGAACGGATTTGGAATTTTGAAAATACGTTTTGAATGAGCAATTCACGGGCCGTTTGAAGTGATAGAAATACTAGGACTCGATGCATAATTGGATGAGAATTTAAAACACTCCCATAAACATTGATGATTTCATAGAATTCATGACCAATCTCCTTATGATCCGTATGTAATCTCCATTCGGTCATGAAATGCTCCATTATGAAATTCTGTGTCATACCAAGAATTTATGATAACTAAAAGTTCAGACACTTGGATGATGTTCGACATCTATTCACCAACAATCTTGCAATACATAGAGGACATGATGGATCTTGCTGGTTAGCTTCAGAAGTCGTCTTCTCCAAACACTATGGATGGTAGACATGCCCACAAGCTAGCACATCGACAACAGAAAGATGATACTCTTGTGATAGAAGCTTTGAGTAAATTCCACAAGTCTGAACCTCCACCTGGGAAGATGCGGAAGCATCATGTGCATTTTTGGCCCTAATCCTTTCCATGGCCATAGAAACTCCATCCATGCTCTCTCTGTCAGGAATCCACCCAAAATCAGAAGGACTTGTTGCATCACTCCAACGGAACCGCTCTCTTCTAGAGGAAGCTACGAGATATGAAAATTTCTGCGTCGACCACCAATCAGGGACACCTCCATGTGAACCCACTGTTGAGTCACCATTACTACCAGCTAATTTGAAGGAGTGCCTTCCATCCAATGTTGATATGGAGCTTTTGTTTAGTGAATTTAATGCATGGATCTGGCAGAAGGGGAGAACTCAACCACTGTGGCTCACGAAAGCTAGCTGACAAGGGGCTTGAATCAACCGAACCATTTCCAACTTGGAGCAGATGCTTGGCTCTCCTTGAATACATGATGATTTTCAATATGTTTCGACACATTCTCAACAGACAACGAGGCTCTCTGTCAGTTTACCTATTTGAACAATTTGAAAAGGTCGAAAATCATCCAAAGGGTCACTTGTCTTCTTACTTGTATGTTGATCAACAAAGTCCTCAACTCTTCTGCAGATCGACCCATAGCATGTTGATCCTATAGGGGAAATACACCTTCCGGTAAATTTGCAGCCACACTTCCCATGAAAAAAGATGAATTGGAGGATGCTTACTTAAAGGGGCATTACTCTTTTGTTTCCTAAAGACTTCCCCAACTAGCTCACCAAACAAATTGGGTGCAACCCCTGAACTAAACCGCCCACAATCCCACTAGTGGCCTACAATTGGTTGTTGGCCTCAACATCCAGGTGTTCATTAGACACTTTGCTTCGACAGCTGCAAGATTTGTTTGACTGATAGTCTTTCATTTAATGTTGATCTTGAGTCCCAAAGATTCTCATTCTTTGTCAATAATTCCTCGAGGTGTGCATGCATAGGAAATATATAGTCACTATAACAATTGTCGAAGTTTCCTTTTCATGTTTACAACAATAAGTGCTTTCACCAGCTTACTTGCTACGAGGACTACACCTTAATCATTGAAACATGAGGCTTTCACCAGCTAACTTCAACTTCACAACATACGTTAGCTGTTGAAAGGTTTTTTCACAAAAAATTGAAAAAATCTTTGGAGGATCAATTTATTTCTAAGATAAAATCTTAAATCCTATGTTTTGATACTTCTAAAATCAAGCGAGCTTATTCTTCTGCCTACTCCTACTCTAACCACTGTATTGTTTCCAGGACAGGTAAAATCATACTTCCAATGAAGCCATACAAGTATCTGAATAACTGGTAAAACTTCCGATCTGGAAATGATGAATGCTGGAAAACATAGAATACTGATATACAATTTGAAAGTGCATCATAACCAACCTTCGTTTGACAAGAGAAATTTGACATTTATGTTGCTTGAATACTCCAGATAATCAACAAAAGGATCAATGACACTGTAAGAAAACACTTCTTTCTATTGCTTCAGCTGAACATCAGAAGATCTCTGCATACCCTCCTTCCAAGAATAGCTGCCACCCTCAACTGCGTGCAAATATGAACAGGGCTGCAAACTAACTTCATTGATGACGATAAATTATTTTTTGTTGTCTGTAGATCTATGTTCAAGTACGGTGCATGCAAACTGGTTGATTTCTGTAGATGACTTTTCAATGTTAGTTGTAGGAGTTTCAATATCTACTGAGGGAGTTTCCAGATGACAGTATTGTGTTTCATCAAAGACAAGTGAGTCCATCACTCCCTTTTTTTGCATAGGAAAATGAACAATCTCCTCATCCTCCTCTTTTCTTTCGGGTGCAAATACACCATGAGAAACCTTTTTAAAAATTTGAGAACAATGCTCTTCTATAACTGATCCTTCATGAAAATCAAAGGCAACAGGTGTGACATAGACATCTATGCAATTCTCATAATAATAATTTTGAAAAATAGAAGAAAGGACTACTTCCTGTTGAACTTGCTTCTCGAATTCACCACAACAATCTTCAAAGAGACTTTCAGCTGGAAATTCATCTTTACAAAGCAAATGGAAAGCATAATGAAAACTTGCTAATGAGTGAATTCTTGAAGCTGGAAGAGACCTGCACCAATCAAGGGCTATCCCCTCTAATGAATACTTGAACAATTTAATCCTAACATCTTAATGTATGATCTGGAGCCAATGATTAAACTCATGAAAATCCAACAAGTGTTCAGCTGGTACTTCCCATTCTTCTCCTCGAAATCTGGGAAGACTATTTTCCCATTCATCTCTACTAGGCACTGGATTAGGGAAACCAACAATACTCGAAAAATCACAGAATGGATACCTTTTTGCTAAGATCTTGTTCATCTCATACCAGTGGAGTCACCAACAATTTTCTGAACAATGGAGTTGCCACTGAATTCGTCCTTCATGGAGTCACCAGATAGACGATTACAACCAAATAATGTGTCCAACCTTTATCTATCATCAAAGATTAGATCTATGTCATCTCCCAGGGAAGCTGAGCTTCGATCTCCTCTCCCTGACAACGGTGCCAATTTGTTATCACTCCAAGAAACTCCTTAAGGTTGTAGGCTAAGAATGCTTGGTAACTTAAGAAATTATGAATAATCAAAGTGTTTGGAACAATGGGATAACTGAGGAGGCTTTGTAAAAGAACAACTATCATGCATCTAAATAAACTAGTTCTTTGAGAGATCAAATATTAGTTACAATAGATAAAATGGAGTGTGGAGAATACCATTCAAAATAACCAAGTACAAAAGATGTAGGGTCATGCAAGACAGTAAGGAAACATCTAATTCATATCCATGAGATATATCAGAAGATAACAGTTCTAAATAACTAAGCTGAATAGAATTAAACAATAGAATAGTGGAGTATATGAGAATACTGATATATAATAACCAAAGAAGACATGTGATTCATATAACATAACAGAGTCAAAAGTACATTGCCAAGAGTATCCAGAATTCCCCCCTAGTGCTCCAAATGTCTTTGGCTTTATATCCTTACAAGATGAAATCTAGATCCTTGAAAGATGGATCAGATTTACTAAAAATAGTCAAATCAAAATAGATACAACAAGTGTAGGATGTGATCCTATAAAAATGGATCTAAAATGGAAAATCAAAACAAGATAGGAAAGGTCCTATTTAATGATCTCTAAAAATAGTAGATTGCTAATGAAGTGCAATTTTAACCTCCTAAGGTTGTTTGATTTGGTCCTCCAAAGATACAATTCGAATTGGGTGATGTGTCATTTGATCCCTATCATTTTGCCCTTGAAAATGACCAAATCTAGTCAAAAAATTCCCTTTTGACTTTCATCTCCAAGAATGGCCTTCAGATTTTGATTTGATAATTCATAACCAGC
>SNQJ01S0038414.1:0-10422 GCA_010110895.2 Picea sitchensis | reverse complement strand
TCTAGTCAAAAAATTCCCTTTTGACTTTCATCTCCAAGAATGGCCTTCAGATTTTGATTTGATAATTCATAACCAGCTTATTGAAGAAGATTTCAAACCATTCAAACCCAAAAAATCCCGATATGGGCAAAAATTCGGCTATTTTGGCCGTGACAGACTTTCACCAACTAATTTACCCAAAAATCCTCTCCTTAGCTGGTGAAAGGCAGAGCTTTCGCCAACTAACTAGCAAAATTCAAGACGGGTTAGCTGGTGAAAGCGCATATTTTTTCAAAATCAAATTTCTCAGTCATGGAGAGTCCGTTTTGCATGTTTAAATAGTCGATCAACATCTACAAATCCTAAGATTTCCAATGGTTCTTTAAAATCTTCATTTGGATCCCAGGAATCTAGTCAAATATTCCCTACAAGATTAGGCATCATTCTTTCAAAAATGCCAGTGCATTTTTTTATCGCTAACAACTTCTTCCTTTGCTTTCCTTCTGACTTGATCTTCCTCAATCCAAGTCTTACCTAGTAAAATTGGGAAAGGGGCTGTGTTCTGAAAAAACACAATGACTTCAAATTCCTCTTCATTCGATGTTCCATGGATAATAATAGGTACATTAGTAACTCTTCCACATAAAGTTATCATCTTACCCTTAAACAAGCCTATCCTTCCCAATGAAGGTATCACAATAAGATTTCCAAAAATTTCCCAAGTGTCTTCTGTCATAATATTCACTTTTGTTTCTTCATCCAAGACACAGTCTATGTTGAAGTCTTCTATTCTTGCACTTATTCGTTGTTCTACTTTTAGGATCTCTGGTAAACTGACATATTTATGATCATCCATTGTTTCTTTCAACTGCAATAACATAGTTTGATCTTTCTCTGATTATTTATTTTTATGATTCTCTAACATGTTCTTAGTCTCTTTATTTCCTTCATAGTTTTCTTATCTCATGTTCATTATTTCAAATTTAGCAATCATCCTTGGACAATCCTCAACCTCATGACCGATAGTCTTACAACAAAGATAGATAGGAATTGTACCAGGGCATTCCTTAGCAATATGTTTTGGTCTTATGCAGTTATAACACAATGTCAATCCTACTTTTCTCTTGTATGTTCCCCAAAATCTTATGTACTATGCACTAGGATTGTAGTGTTGGATCTGCAATCTGCAGAAATTCTTTCTAAGTTCTTGCATCAACTTATTAGTCCAAAATTTCTTTTTATGCATAGGAATAACATATCATTATTCATTTCTATTATCTTTACTTAGATCAACTCTTTCTTCCAACTACGCCCTATCCTTCAGACTAGGAAAAAATCTATTAAACATACTTAAATTCATTCTTTCGAAAAAAAAACTTTCACTTATCTTACTCTTATCAAAGCACAAATATTTACCTCTTCTCGGATCTTACCTCTTTTCTTTATATCAGATTTCTTTCTTAGCACATATGTTCGCAAGTCAAGTAGAGTATTGTGCACTCCAACAACATATCTACGCACACAGATTCTATTTTATCTTCTTCAATTCCTAGCAATTACAGTTCCAAGTCCCTACAATGGAACCATTTGTTGGCACAAGGGTAGGTCCAGGGTTCAATTCTTCAAAATCACACCAAAAAAACCCTAAATACTGTCCCTTTTGACAACACCTGTGAAGCAGGCGAAGTCTCACCCGAGGTAGAAGCAGTGGGGTTACATGATGTAGGTGTTTGTAACCAAGTTGGGATAAAGATATGTTATAAGAACACTTCACAGAGTATTCTAGCAACACTTAGAAGGTGATATGCATTATTTTATTATGTTTAATAACATCGCATAACATACCCTAATAGATATTGACACAATAACAACAAATATTAATCATTTCAACCACTTAGCACATATAAATAGGTTAGATATAGCATTCATTCAGCTTTAACATAAGTAAATCACTAAGCAACAATAGATCTATCTATCATACATAATAATCAAAGCACTGATCATATTCATAACATAAATAGTACAACACAAATCCAACCAAATACACAAGATGTACATAGTTCACCCCAGTGTGGGGATATGCCCACCAACTGCTTCATATTATTTATTATTCTTCAATCTATTACATTTAGATACTCCTGTGCACTAAGCCACATAGTCTAGCTTTGCCTAGGACAAGAGATCTGCGCACTGAGCAATATATCCTCCTTCCAAACTACGGCAAGGCACTGCGCCAACTTCTCTAGCAAGCACAAATCCTTAACAAATATACATTATGTTTCACAAAGAAACTCAAAACTACTTGCACTTAGCTACCAAGACTTCACTCCTTCTACCTTACTTTCTTACTTATTTATACGTTTACAATCCCTTACAAAAAGGCCTAATCATGGGTAGATCCCATGGGATGACATCCCATAACCCATTACAAAAACCCTAGAGACCCCTTACTGGGTCCACATAGCCTACAAAATCGGTGAGATCCACGATCTCTTCTCCACCTATGCACTCCTTTCTCGACCAACATGTCAAAGTCCAAAAAGTGGTCAAACATGACGAAGGTTTCCTCAAAACTTGTTCGAGGGACAACATTGTGTATACTCATTTTTCTCATAATTTTGAGAGGGATTCAGTGGTGACCTATGTTTCTAACTATAAGTAGTAGTTTTAAAATTCCATTGTAAGAGCATGAGTTAAATCCATTATTGTATCAAGCATTTGAGAATTAATGGAGTCTTCTTTCATTTGGAAGCGGACCCAGACAGGTATCCCAAGATGGGTGAACTACGTTAACAACTTGTTTAATGTTCCTTGTTCTTTTTGTCTCTATTTCACTCAGTTTTCTCACAAGTTATTTATCAATTTAATGAATTTTGGATAAGTAAGTGAATTCATATGTTATTTTGCAAATAGTCAAAGATGATCTTAATTTTTTGAATTAGTTTGGATGTTAACGTGTACTTATGAATTAATTTAACATGTATGTATTTTTGGATCAAGTTGGTATCATAGTAGGTTTGACAAGTGTTTGCAAGTGAATTCTTATGAGGTCCAAGTCCAAGCTAGGTGAAGTCATGCTTGAAGAATTCAACCTAGAAATTCAAAGAGAAATTTGAATATGAAGAATGGCATTCAAAGAAGGAGAAGATCCTATAATGAGATTTGAGGCCATGATGGAGGAATTCATCAAGATGAAGACAATTGTAGAAGAATTGTATCGTAAGGCTGCATGATCTGAGACATCAGTAAAAGTCGAAGGAGAAGGAGGAGGTGAAAAACCTCCATAGCCCCCTTCATCCCCATCATCATCATCATCATATTATGATGATAGTGGACATTCTTCTCATAAGAAGAAGTCTACTAAGAAGTCTTCTCATTCTCACGATTTTCCTTTATTAAATTTAGATGTAAAGTTTGACTTATTGATTTATGATGGAGAATTGAATGCATAAAAGTTGGAAAATTGGATCAAATAGATTGAAGTATATTGTAGGGTATATAAAATCATGAATGATGCTACAAAGATATAGTTGGATACTCTTTGTCTCGGCGACACAACCTTGATATGGTGGGAGAGTAGGAAATAAAATGATCTCATCCAACAAGGTAAAGTAATTTCTTCTTGGGATAAATTCACTGCTGCATTAAGAAAGTAATTTTATCCATTATCGTATGTTCGAACAACAATAACAGATTGGAAACATCTAAGACAAGGAAAAGGGAAACATGTTCAAGTATATACACATGAATTTAGGAAGAAATCATTCTCTTTAGGAATTCCATTATATACTTGTGAAACTCTTCGGAAATATATTGGTGGTATGCATTCATATAGTTGACATACTTTATTGATGTTTAACCATACTAATATTGATGAAGTTTCAGTACAAACTACTCATATAGAAGCTAGCAAGGGAAATCATGTGTTTGAATATAAGAAGCCACACAAATTCAAGAAGCAGTCGAAGGGAAAAATTAAGAGTAAAAAGTTAGCTAAATTAAATAAAGATAAAGAGAGACCTACATGTTCTCACTACAAGAGGAAAGGACATGAGGAGGTAAAGTGTTTGAAGCTGCATTCAGATTTGTAACCAAGGGAATTCCAGGTTAAGTGGAAACATAAGACTTCTACAACAACTCAAGAAGATTTGGGATCATATTCAGGAAATGAAACTAAAATCACAACAATGGGAAGTAAAGGTATATCTACTACTAGTTCTAGTTCTTTAGTTCAATATATTACATTGGAAAGTGTTCTTAATAGAAATAAATGAAGAGAGATTTTCCATGTCATGGTCATAGAAAACAATGCAAATATAGATACTTTGTTTGACATTGGATCTCAAGTGAATTTAATATATGAATCAATTGTTAATAAGTTGGGTTTAAATACCACACCTTGTGTGAAAACATATCCATTAAGTTGCATGTGTGAGGATGCTAAGTTGCAAGTAACTAAACAATGTAAATAGATATTTGCAATTACTTCAAAGTTCATTGATGAGGTTGAGTTGGATGTAGTGACACTTGACATTTGCGGCATATTCTTGGGTAGTCCATACTTATATGACATGAAATCCATATTATATCGTGAAGAGAATAAGTGTCACATTTTCAAGGATGGGATTAAATATATTTTTAGATCTCACCGTATTCAAAATAATGTTTCTTTAGTGAGCACAGGACAAATGAAGAGATTTGTAAATGATAGTAAATATTTTTTTCTCATGGTGGTGAAGAAAAAAGAGGAATATGTGTCAAATTCTTTTTCAGGTTGTGATCCAGGTCATAATTAGGAATTGGTAAATATCATTTCTAACTATGATGAGCTATTTTAGGAACCTACAAGGTTTCCTCCCATGAGGGGAGTTTAACATGAAATTTATTTGCAAGAGGATGCTCATGTTCCTAATATTGGTATGTACAGATAATCAATGATAGAGAGTGTATAGATAAAACACAAGTTCAGGATTTTCTCGATAAAGGAATCATAAGGCCAATTCCTCTTCATGTGGATATCCTATTGTATTGGTTCCAAAGAAATACAATACATGGAGGATGCATATTGACTTTTGAGGAATGAAAAAGATCATGGTAAATAACTGATATCCTCTTCATAGAATTGATGATTTATTGGATCAATTGAAATTAGTTATCTATTTCACTAAGTTAGATTTGAGAAGTGGTTACCATCAAATCATAATTGTAGAAAGTGGTGTGGAAAACTACCTTCTAGACAAAACAGGGGATGCTTGAATGCTTGGTTATGACATTTGGTTTATGCAATTCACTTGTGACATTTATGAGGGTAATGAATGATGTATTCAGGCATTTTATAGATGATTTGTCATTTTCTAATTGGATTATATTTTTGTATTTATTCAAACATGGGAATATCATGTGATGTATGCTTAGAAAGTATTTCAACTTTTGAAAAGGGAGAAGTTGTATGAAAATATGTCTAAATATGAATTTGGAAAAATCCCTCTAGTATACTAGGGTTATATTGTACGGAATGGTTAGTTCAATATATATCCCTCAAAGGTGGAAGTCATAATGAATTGGCCCAATCCAAACACTACCAAAAAATTCAGGATCTTCTTAGGGGAAGTACAATACTGGAGGAAATTCATTGCCAATTTCTCTTTCATAGCAGCTCATTTGCATGCATTAACAAGTGTGAAACCGGTCCTTCAGTGGGGAGGAAATTAGTAAAAATACTTTGAGACATTGAAAGATAAAATAAGTAATGCACCAGTGTTGGCTTTGTTGGATATGAAACATCCATTTGAGATACAAGCCAATGCCAACAGATATTCCATGGGAGCAGTCTTGATGCAATGAGGTAAACCTATTTGTTACCATTTTGAAACTTTTAATCAAACAATAATTAACTATCCAACATATGATAAGGAACTGTATGCTTTGGTACAAAGTGTTAAAAAGTGGAAGCATTACTTAATGTGGAAGGAGACAATAATTCATACATATCACCAACCATTACAATATTTTCAATCACAAACCAAGCTACAACAGTAACAACACTTTAGGTGGATGTGTTTCTTATAGAAATTTCATTTGGTAATTAAGTATAATAAGGGTATTCATAATTAGGTTACAAATATTTTATCAAGAACAACAATAGTCAATGCATCTACAATACTAAAGGATGATTCTTTATCTCATGAAATTTTTGTCGAACAATATGCTAGAGAAAATGATTTTAAATATGTATATGAAGAACTAACTCATGGAAATATACATGAATAATTGGATTATCATGTGAATGATAATTTATTATATCATCTTGGAAATATTTATATACCTAGGGATGAAAGAGAAAACGTAATGAGGGAATCCCATATATCTCTTATTTCTGGTCACTTCGGGGTAGGTAAGATAGTAGCATAGTTGCAACGATATTGTTATTAGCCTCAAATGAATGAAACAATTTCCAATTATGTAAAAGGGTGTGTTGTGTGTGCCACAAGTAATCCTAGCAACAAAAATTTGGGGTTATATACACCACTTCCAATACCTTCTCAACCATGGGAAAGTGTGTCCATGGATTTTGTAATGGATTTGTCGATGTCTAGAATAGGTCATGATTACTTGTATATAATGGTGGATAGGATTAGTAATATGTGTATCTTAATTTATTATAAGAAGAAAGTCACAATTGAACAAAAAACACAATTGTTCTTTGCTAATGTTTGGGTTCATTTTGGTCTACCTACATCTATTGTATCTAATTGAGACCCTTGGTTCTTGGGAAAGTTTTGGACTAGTTTGTGAGAGTTAATGGACACTAAATTAAAGAAGATCATTTCATTTCATTCACTGAAATATGGCCAGACATAGGTGTTGAACATGACAATGTTACATTTTATTCGATGGTACTGCACTAATCATCCTAAGTTGTGGGTTGAACAGTTGCACTATGTACAACATGCCTATAATCGTGCCATACATTCTTGTACTTAGAGATATCCTTTTTAGGTTTGTTTTGTATACTTTCCTAAATCACCTATGTATTTTTCTTTCAGAGAAGAGAGCAAAGAGGATGGACAAGATGATGTCCAAAAACATAAGAGGTTCATTCAAAGGATCTAGTAGGTACACTAGGAAGTACAAGAACAACTGGAGAAGAGTCAAGACAAGTACAAGGTGAGGCATGAAAAACATCAGGTTCATCATTAGTTCCAAGTTGGTGATCAAGTAGGATTACATATCAACAAGGACATAATGAAGGGTGAAGGTAAAAACATCAAACCAATCCAGTACTAATTCTTTTTTTTTAGATCTTCCATCTTATATGCAAATGTATTTAGTGGTGAATGATGAAAATTTGAATCTTTATGAACCTCCTATGATTATGGATAAATATGAAGATGTTCAAGTTCTAATAGTTGATAATTTTTCTCCCGATTACATAGATGAGCTGCAATAAGATGTTATCCTTGACATAAGGATTAGGACTTCAAAACGAGGTGATATGGAGTATCTTATAATTGTTGATTTTAAAGGGATAAAACTAAGAAAATCAATATGGATCGATATTAGGAAAGTGAGGTATCTTTATCATCACTTATTTACTAAGTAATATAGAATTTGGGTGGTCCAAAAGGATCTTGGTGCAGAGGAATGATCTGGGTCGATCTAAGAATGCTTAAAAATTGATCTTCTCAAATGTTATTGAAAATGACTCCATTGTGTAGAGGTTGACGAGATCTTTCCAATGATGTGGGAATATCCTCAAATGGAAGTCATACGAAGAAGTTATGATGTTATGAATATTTTGACCAACATGTAAAAATTCAAATAGGGCAGGACACGTTGCAATCCCACAGGATTCCATGTGGCCATCCATACAAATAACAGGGTATAGGGTGACATCAACATGATGACGTGGTATCACAAGACATTGCCATGTATCACTTAGTTTTGGCATTTTCGACACTGAGTTGGACTAGTAAAAAGTTTCCACGTATCACTCAATTTTGGCATATTTGACACCAAGTTGGACTAGTAAAAATAACATGTGTCATCCGTACAACCCATGTGACACCACTGAAAGGGTGACACATGAAAATCCATATAGGTATGTGGTAGGTGATAGTTGATGCAGACAGGTTGACTATGCATTGACGTGGTGCTGACTATGTAACATATGGGCCAATATGAGCGTGACACGTGGACCAATGATAGGTTTCCATGTGCCCTACGTATTTGTGCAATATGAACTTATCCAAAAAAAAATTGGGTCGATGGGAATCGAACCCGTGACCTGTGGTTCAAAAATCCAACTACTAACCAACTGGGATAACTATGTAATCGGATATTGTATTCAAAGTTATAGTTGTAAGTATATGCCCAAAAAAGGAGCTTGCAGGGTTTAAACCTGAGACTTATGAATATAATATTCCAATGAATTAACAACAATGCACCTACCATTGCACCACGTGTGCCCTTTTTTTAATTCAACCAACAAATTACATTAAAAAATTTATTATGAAAAACCCATAATATAGGGGGTCAGGTGGGGTTCAACCCTCGACCTCCCCCTATTTAAACTGATTCTTGAACCAATGCATGGGACATAGTGTTGTTGGGAAATAATACCCTACGGACTAGCAAACTAGGGTCAGACTTGCATGCAGATTTTGACCGTAAAGAAATGACCTTTTAACCTACCACCCAAAACTTAAACCCCTCTTTCATGATACATGCATGGAGAGGAACTACTAACCTTTTTACCGATGTTTGTTGCAGATCCTCCGTTGCGCTCTTGACCGCTTGCTTGCGCTGATCCTTCCAAAGTTACCCTACAATCAAAACAAACAACCACGCATGCATGCTACTTTTCTACTTGAGGGTTAGAAATTAAGCATAAATTACACAAATCATAGATAACTCATGCATTGGGACGGGAAAAGAATTATTTTATTATTTTAAAAATGAATCAACTTACAATCAAAGTCGAGACCGGCCACCGCTCCTTGATCCTGATCCTGGGCTCTTACTCTTCTTTTGTCCTCCAACTGCTTTGTGTTAATTCTCCTTAGGATTGAGGAAAGGCTAAAGGGTTGGGACAAATGGATTCGGAAAATGGGCAGAATTTCTTCTCTATAATTTTCCTCCTCCAAATGGTACCCCTACCCCTTCTTTTATAGGCTAGAAGGAGCTAGGGTTTTGGACGAACGCTCGGCCATGCATGGCCGGGAGTTTCAGTTAACTGACCCATATCTTTTTGTCCCATCGGCAACTTTCCTATTTTTGTGTTTTGTTAGGTAAACGTGAGCTGTAGTAGGCTTGCCAGTGTTCATACGCATGCAGTAGTGGGTTAGGGTGCATGTACCTTGACCCAAGAGGGTTTTCAAAGAGGTTTTTCAGCAGATGTTTTGGCAATGAAGAGATATGAGTTGGCCTGATCCCAGGTAAGCATGTGTTGTGCAATTTAGGGCTATAACAGATGCCCCCTAATGTGTGAGGTCAGAAGAGCATCTGATGGCCGAAATACATTACCAATCTTTTACCAATCTGTATTGATATGCTGAATGAGTGAGCCCAAGAATCAAGAATGAAGAGGTGTCATCTGCAAAATAACAAATGTCTCACCGAGGCGGGCATAACCATACTAGGGATAAGATAGAACCATGGCTACCAATCAAATACATAGTAGATCCATGTAAAATAACTATAAAGAGTAGCCGCGAATAATACACAGCGGAGCTACATCTCGAAATCCAAAAGATATACATATAGAGTATCCATCTCCCAGAAGCTTATTCGGCCTGATGGTTGTACTTCATAGCTCGAGCAACAACTTCAAAATCTTCTAAAACTCGGGTAGGAGTGTAATATGAGTGTATGATTGCACTACCCAGAGGTCTTTGACGGCTCGTCGCTTATGGACTTGATAATATTGATGATCAGACTGAAGGCTTCAGTGATTTCGAATAAAGACTTGATTGGAAGTTCAGGATGGCCGGGTATGCAGACAAGAGACATATGCAGAGGGGTCGACTCAGGCTCAGTGACAAACTTCCCTTGGATAATAGCACGACAAGTGATAAGACTCAGGCAACATATCTGTTAATCATAAATCTACGAAGAAGGAGGCAACACAAACTCTCCATATGTCTAGATGAGTAACCAAACGGTGGAGGACACAACTCTATCTAGTGAGAAAAAGATTCCTAAGGTCGTACTACATCCCATAGTCTGATGATCAAATGGACAGATGTGATTCATCCAAGGGCGACTCATTATGCTTCCAATAAGGAAAATAATTTTCCCATCCTCTTTTTGGGGTATATTTGATTTTTTTTTTCTTTTTGATAATTTTTGAAAAAGAATAAAGGAATATTACGTTACAATGGAGGAATGAGTACTGCAAACATACAAGCTCAAGGCACAAGGACAAGACTGATGTTCTAGGGA
>SNQJ01S0038413.1:23880-45652 GCA_010110895.2 Picea sitchensis | reverse complement strand
TTTCATTGAGTGTTTGAACTAACCTTGGTGACCAAATCATCATTGCATACATGTTTCTCCTTCTTCTTGGGTGTACTCGGGTCGTTATCATCAATTCCTTCAGCAATCCTTGTGAAAATATTGTTATATCTCATGGACGCCAAATGTTCAGAGAACAACCCTTTAGTGTTGAAACCTTTCACGGGTTTTTCTTCCTTTAGATTAAATTGACTAAGAATTTCAAAAAATTCTATTAGATGGGAGGAACTTCTTTATTTATAAAAAAGGGTAGACCATGCTTTATACTGTCTACAGACCTATGCAAAAAAATATCTATTTGATCCGGATTGGATCATTATATTGTTTGTCATCTATCTCGATCCATTCATAGTGGAAAAAATTGGAGGAATCATCTTGTAGGGCCATTTTAGTGGCAGGTCCCAGTTTGGAAAAATTGGGATCTGGAACCTTCTAGGGCCATTTTGAGGCATCAAACGACATATTTTGGGGTTAAGACTTTCTCAATGTTTCTAAGATCTCATGACGCTATCCTACACATCGAGACCTTTCCAACAATGAAAAAATCACATCAATTGGAGCTCGTATGAAAAAGTTATGCCTCTCGCAAGTTGACCTACCATGTTGACCACCATGGTACGAGAGGATGCCATGTCAACCCTCGTTACTCATGGATATCGAGCTAGCCACGTATGTAATTTCAAGAAGATTATAGAAGGTCCAAATCCCTATCACAATTTTGGGTTGAGGAAGTCAAAAACCTACCCCTAGATGGTTATCGGGCTATGTTAAATACCGGGCTACTAAGAGGAGAAGGAGTTCCATTCTATACTATTGTATTTTGTTCCATAACTGAGCAGAGAAACTGGGAGTGGGAAATTAGAGAGTATAACAAAGGTGGTTAATGTTCTGTAGCAGCCTAACAAGCCATAGGTCCCAGGTAACTCCATAGAGAGTGCCTTCTCCTTTGTACTTGCATTATTTCCATCCAGAGAAAAGAGAGCAGAGCAACCTCACCTTCTAGCTGAGTTTTCTCCCGTAGGGGTTTCCCAGAGAAAATCTTTATGCCATTTTGTGGATGGTGTGTGATTGTATTTTACTTTTCTCTATTTTCCGCATTTTATCTATTTCATTCATAAGCAAAAAATCAATAACTAAATATTCTGGAAACCTAAAGGAATTTAACCTTCATAAGTAGATTTCGGTTTCATTTATCAAATCTATTGTGACGAATGTTCCAGTGGAATATCCACGACATTTTACAGATCATATTGGTATAAGAGTAGGTTTTTATTTTGGGTGTTTGTGGCAAGTTGTAGGATCCAGGAATCGGCTTAAAGAGAAGTTGCAGAAACCCTATCCATGGCAGACGAGTATGTTCATATTAACCCTCGAGATCTAGGAGAAGAGATATTTGAGCGGTTGGAAGCACAAGTTTTCGACATCAGTCGCAATATGAACCTCCTCATGGTGGCTCTAGCAAGCAAGCTCGAACAGTTCAAAGATGATGGAGGCTCTAACTCAGAGATCAGATTGGAGGGGAAATCGGGAGATTGGGGAGACTCAAGAAAGGAGTTGCGAAAAGAATCCAAGAAAGATCAGTTGAGTTCAAGTGTCGTTAACCCTTCACATTCCATGTTCAATATGGAAGCGAAAGTGGACATAAAGCCATATCAAGGTGAGATCGATGCATTCAAACTGAATCATTGGTTGCAACAACTAGAATTTTATTTTAGAATTCACCATATAGATGAAGGACAGAAGATTTCATTTGCTAGATTGAAGTTAGAGGGTCATGCTTCAACCTGGGGGGAAAGCCACACGAAAACACTTAGGTTGGAGGGTGATCTGCCAGTAACTAGCTAGGAGGACTTCAAAACCATCATTAAGTCGCAATTCTACCCTATCGAGTATGTAGAGGACCAATGGATCTAGTGGCACTACTTCAGGCAAAGGCAGGGGCAGATTGTACAGAAGTAGACCAATTAGTTCAGAAAGATGGCCATCATGTTGGGTATCTCTCCCAAGAACCTAGATGTACTCCTCAAGTATCTGGGGGATTTACACAACCATCTACAAAAGTAGGTGATGCTCTTCAAGCCAAGGATAGTGGATGAGGCATGTGTAGAGGCACAATACCTAGAAAACATAGGCCAAAAGGAGAGGCAACCAAGTGGTTCAAAGTAGAAAGAGCACCAGGAAGTTTCCAAGGAGGAGAAGAAGCAATGGAAAGGGGGAAAAGAAAAGAAGAAAACAACCACTACACATCAGTGCAAAGATCCCAACAACCATTGCAACATTGATGGCCACACTAAGGAAAATGTTGGAAACTACATACAGAGCTAAACCTGAAGAACCTCAAGAAGGACGGAAGGAAAAATAACCTTCTAGCCACAGATTTGAACAATAAAGTTGAAAGTAGCTCAGATGTAGATGAAAATATTGTGTGCACCTCTATGCAGAAGGAGGTGAATCTGAGTAACCTTCATCACTAGGAAGAGAAGGAGATGACCAAGCTCTTCCATATCAAGATTCAGGTCTAGAAGACCAATATAGATGCTTTGTTCGAATCTAGTTCACAGGATAACCTCATAGCAGCGGATCTGGTTAGCAAGCTTGGATTGGAGGTTCATGATAATACTAGCCCCTATCCATTGGGTTGGGTAAACAAGGATGCAGAAATAAAGGTAACGAAACAGTAAAAGATTAAATTCACTATAAGTGTTGATTTTATTGATGAAGTGGAATTGGACGTAGTACCCCTTGACATATATGGAGTAGTGTTTGGAAGACCCTACATGTATATGAGGGATGCAATCTTCATGCGGAGAGTCAACTAGCACCGATTGATCAAGGATGGGAAGTCCTACATCATCAACGCGCATAAAGGCAAGTTAAAGATCTCACTAGTAAGTGTCAACCAAGCTAAGAAGTTGATTAGTTCTGGTAAGAAACATGTTTTGTTTTTCTTAAGAGAAAATTAGTTTGACGATGACTCAATGAGAGTGAAGGCATCCCTGGAGGGGTGTACTAAAGAGAAGAAACATCAGTTGGAGGAGTTTCTACAGGAATACAGAGGAGTGTTCAATGAGACCAAAGGGCTACCACCCAAGAGGGATGTGGAGCACGAAATACAATTATTGCCAGACTCCCTATTGTCGAATATTGTGTTGTATAGAAGAAGGTGTCTAACCGACGGTAAGGCTGACTATCGTTTCCAAAATGGTTTACTCTACAAGCTTGGCAAGCTCTGTGTCCCTAAAGGTGAATGACCGCGGCTTATCATAGAGGCTCACACCTCCAAGGTTGTAGGACATTTTGGTGTTGGGAAGACAATTGCCAATTTACGAAGGTATGTGTACTGGCCCAAAATGCAAGAAGATGTAGCATGGTATATTAGAGGATGTGTACTTTGTTGTACCAGGAATCCCAATAACATGAAGCAAGGTCTATACCATCCCTTAACTATACCCACTTGACCCTGGGAAAGCATTTCCATGGATTTTGTGGGAGGTTTACCGACCACACGAAAGGGACATTACTATTTATTTGTGGTAGTTGACAAGTTTAGAAAAATGTGCATTCTCATGCCTTGTAAAAAGACCATCAAGGGACAGGAAGAAACAAACTTGTTCTTTGAACAGGTCTAGGTGCAATTTGGGATACCAAGGAGCATCAGCTCAAATAGGGATACCAGATTTCTCAATGCATTTTGGACTACATTGTGGGAGAAGATGGACACTAAGTTGAAGAGGTCTACATCGTTCCATCCACAGACAGATGGGCATACAGAAGTAGTCAATAGGACTTTGGTGCATTTTTTGAGGGGTTACAATCAGAAGCATCCCAAGACCTGGGATGAAAATTTGATCTATATACAACACTCTTATAACATAGCAGTCAACACTTCTACTAGTAAGTCACCTTTTGAAACTTGCTTTGGGTATTTGACACCTTCACCCTTAGATGTTGTATATGGACAGCGAGGAGTGAGGGAGGACCTCACAGGAGATGCATTAAAAGAAAAAAAAATTATTGAGAAGATTAGGCAGATCCATTTGCAAGTACAAGAGACACTAAAGAAGTCACGGAAAAAGTACAAGGCTAGGCATGACCAACACATAATAGAGAGAACATTTAGAGTGGGAGACAGAGTATGGTTACAACTAAATAAGGAAAGGCTACAAGGTCCTCGTAAAAAGATCAAGGCTCTGCGGTATGGACCTTTTGAGATATTGAGAAAGGTGGGAGATAACGCCTACAGACTCATTCTACCCCCATACATGCAAATTTAGTCAATAATGTATGTGGAGAATCTCAAACTCTATGAGCCTTCCATGTTGGATCAAGAGGAGGAGCAGGTCCTTCATTTCATAGAGGACTTAGCACCAGATGCTCAGGCAAAGTTGGCAAAGGACACAACTTTGAAAAAGAGGTCTAGAGCTACAAGACAGGGGTAGCATGACCTTTGGCATATTGGGTTGAAAGGACAACTTCTAGGAAAAGCAAAGTGGTACTCTAGGGAGAAGGTAGAGGAAAAATTTCCTCACCTTATTCCGTAAATATTTTGGGGACTAAAACCCTCCCTAAATGGGGAGACATAATCTGGATTGGATCATTATATTTTTTTTCATCTATATCAATCTTTCGGAGTGGAAAAAATTGGAGGAATCAGATTGCAGAGCCATTTTAGTGGCAGGTCTCAGTTTGGAAAAATTAATATCTGGAACCTTCCAGGGCCATTTTGAGACATCAAACGACATTTTTGGGGGTTAAAGCGTTTCCATCTTAGTTTGGACTCTATGACACTATTCTACACACCGAGACCTTTCCAACGATGCAAACATCTTGTCAATTGGAGCTTGTATGCAATAGTTATGCCTCCTGCAAGTTGACCTACTGTGTTGACCACCATGGTACGAGAGGATGCCACATCCGGCCCCGTTACTCATGCATATGGGGCTAGCCACATATGTAATTTCAAGAAGATTATAGAAGCTCCAAAACCCTATTACAATTGAGGGTTGAGAAAGTCAAAAACCTACCCCTAGATGGCTATCGGGCTATGTTAAATACCAGGCCACTAAGAGGAGAAGGGGTTCCATTCTATACTAGTGTATTTTTTTCCATAGGTGAGCATAGAAACTGAGAGTGGGAAATTAGAGAGCATAAAAAAGGGGGTTAATGTTCTGTAGCAACTTAACAGGCCACAAGTCTCAGGTAAGTCCATAGAGAGTGTCTTATCCTTTGTACCTGCATTATTTCCATACGAGATAAAAGAGAGCAGAGAAACCTCACCTTCTAGCTGGTTTTTCTCCCGTAAGGGTTTCCCAAATAAAATATTTGTGTCATTTTGTGGATGGTGTGTGACTGTATTTTACTATTCTCTATTTTTCTCACTTTATCTATTTCATGCATAAGCAGAAAATCAATAACTAAATACTCTAGAAATCTAAAGGAATTTACCATTCATAGGTAGATTTCGGTTTTATTTATCAACTATGTTGTGATGAATTGTTCTAGTGGAATATCCACGACAATTTACATATCACTATCACAAACAAATGTAGGGAGAAGAAAAGGGCTTCCCTCATAACCATACAACCTGATGTAAGTATGGTCTTCTTCATGTGCACAAATTCCTTTTCATTTGAGGAAATCCTCTACCTTATGAGTTATCCTTGTTGGTGTTGCTCCAGTCAACATGTATCTAAATTCCTTAAGAAATCTATCTTGAATAAGGAAAAAGTGGAATGGTGCCTTATGTTTCCAAAGAACAAGGTTCTAGAATTGGACTGGTTCATTCTCAACATCCAAATTACTTCTTAAAGGAAATCCCTCAAAAACATTGCAATTAAAAACAACCAAGACCATATATGCAGTCATGAAAAACCTTTGAGTCTTTAAATAATTGGCCAATTAGTAGGAAATCTCATTCGAGATTACCTCGACCCAGTCGAACTTAGCTTCTTTTCGGAAGGAAAAATGCAAGACATATAAAATTGACCTGGGAATGTGAGAAGTAGATTATCGTCCCATCAGACACGCAAATAGCCATGAAAAATCCTAATACGGCTCCGCCAATAGAGATATATCAATGGATGAAAGGTCAGTCAGTATTTTTGCATATGGAGCCATGAAATCCTTTAACAAATTCACCCCACCACCTTGGGAATCCATAAAAGAGGCAATGTCTGAAAGCTTGAGACTTTTGTTGGAAGCGGGCAGTCGAAGCATCCTTTTAAAAATTTTGGGAGTTAATAGAATGGGGTTCTTCCCTTCAACTGTTACTCGAATTGTTCTCCTTTTTGAATCAAACCTGTGGGCACACCATAAAAACAACTCCCTAAAGTCAAAGACTTCGGGCATGCAACCAACATTCACTACTCTAGTCATCCAAATTTTGTTATTTTTCTTTTGCTTAGTAGTTTGACTTTGAAACCACTAATATGTAGCTGACCGATGGAATTCTTTATCTTGGAAAGCAAGAGAGTTAATAGTATCTCCACAAAAAGGCTCTTTCCTCCTTATAGTTTCCATATTTCTTATTCTTCCAATGCACTTTGATATACATGACACTAAATCACAGAGTTCAAGTTGCTTAAAGGCTAAGTGCATGAATAAACATTTACTAAAATATCCCTTCAACACGTAGAAATTCCCTTTGAAATATGGGAAACCATAAATGGAAGTTATTTTGAAAAGCAAGCGGTTCATGGGAAAATGGGATAATTAATCCACATTAACCCTAGATCACCATCTTTTATCTCGTTAATCAAAACTCATTAATGTACCATAAATGACACTTGAACAATGTGGAAGGAACACGATATCCATGAAGATTTTACTGAGTGTGGAACTGGGGTAGAGAGAGATCATTCCTTTAGAATTTAAGTTGTATGGGAGTGAAAGTTGTGCGGAAGTGTGGAGGTTGGGGAGTGAGGGAATATGGAGTGTGCAGATATAAAGGTTGTGAGGGATTCTCAGCACAAGGGTTGTGCGTGAGTATAAGTGTGGAGGGAATTGTAAGGGAGAATGAGTATGTAAGGGAAAAGATTGTGCGGAGCAAATGGTTGGAATTAAGTTTTCCGCACATGAAAATAAATGAAAAATGACCAAGTGTTGGCTTGTGTGATAGATAGATTGTGCAAAGGAGGGATTTGTGCGGAGAGGGATAGTTTTATAATGGAGAATATTTGCACAACACAAGGAATTCCTTCATAACACAAATCATAAAAATGACTAAGTATTGTGTACAAATGGAATTTTTCCCACTCATATAATGAAACTATAAGCACACAGTGGACTATGAAATGAAAAAGAAAGTGGCGGGGAAGATTTCTATACATGGCTAAACTTGGAAATCAAAGGTGATACATGAAAATGGATCGAAAATCAACTACTAACATGATGCAGTCATGCCTCTCAAAGGTTATTGGTAATCCTCCCACGAAATCCGTTCAAATGACTTCCCATTTAGTTTCTGGTATATCACGAGATTGTAGTAGACCTACAAGGTGAAAATGTTATGGTTCTTCTTTAACCTATTGACATTCTAAACACCAAGCTACAAACTGCATTATATCCTTTTTCATCCCAACCCAAAAAATAGCCTTTTTAGATCTGCAAGCATTTTCTTTACTCCTGGGTGTGCAAAATAATGGTCTCTATGGGCTTCCTCCATTACCAATCACTAAAAAACATCATTCTTTGGAACATACATCCTACCACTAAATTGTAACAATCCATATTTCTCTAAGGTGTACCCTTCCCATTTGGATCTCATTAGTCTTCCATCTTGCAAGGTGGATTTTATCTATTGGTAGTATAAAGCTATCTTCCATAAGGTGGCTTAAAATCTGGTCCGTTAAGTCTACTTTCAGTTATAATACCAAATGAGTTATGGGCCTTCATCTTATAGAATTCACAACCTTGTTTACCTTAGCTTTGATAAAGGATATCCTAAAATCATATTCACTAAACAACTCACTCCAATGTCATTGCCAAGCATTGAGGTCCTTTTGGGTTAAAATGTGCTCAAGTATTTTGTGATCGGTTTTAGTTCAAATTGATGCCCCATTAGATAAAGTCTCCACAACTTTAGGGCCATTACAACTACAACAAGCTCTAGATCATGAGTGGCATAATTGATTTGGTGGTCCCTAAGTCTACATGAAGCATAAGCGATAACTCCTCCTTCTTGCATCAAAATTGCACCTAGACCTTGCCCCAATCCATCTATGCATACACAAAAATATGTGTCCATGTGAGGCATTCTCAGGATTGGGCTAGTTGTTAATTGTTATTTTAGCTTTACAAATGCTTCCTCACATTCATTTGTCCATTTAAATTTAACTTCTTTCTTTTGTAGGTTTGTGATGGGATTTGTGATTCGAGAGAATACTTCCACAAATATTCTATAATAACCTGTCGATCCCATAACATTGCATACTTATTTAGCATTCTTAGGAGCATGATAGTCAATTACATTTTCAATTTTATTACAATCTACTACAATACCTTCCCCACTGATGGTATGCCCTAGATATTGGATTTTTTCCTGAAAGAATGAACATTTAGACAGTTTCTGATACAACTTATGTTCTATAAGGCATTGCAGTACTAGTCTTAGGTGCTTTTGATGCTCCCACTCATTTCAAGAGTAAATGAGGATGTCATCTACAGATATTTGGATAAAAATGGTACAAATATTTTCAAAATATACTATTCATCAAGTTCATAAGTGTTGTTGGGGAATTGGTCAACCCATATATGATAAATTCATAGTGACCAAACCTTGTTCTAAATGTATTATTTTTTGGTATATCTTCCTCCTTGATTCTTAGCTTATGGTATTTCAACTACAAGTCAATATTGGAAAATATTGAAGCTCCCCTTGGTTGATCAAAGAGGTCGACAATGTGAAGCATGGGATACATGTTTTTAATGATGGCTTTGTTCAAATCATGGTAATCAATGCATAGTGTCAGGGTTCCATCATTTTTCTTCAAAAAGATCATTGGCACTCACTAAGATGATACACTAGGCCTTATCAATCCTTGGACAATAAGTTCCTTGAGTTGCACACTTAACTCATTAAGTTCTAGGATAGTCATCCTATGGTGTTTTAGATATGGGTTATGTTCCCAGTTTCAAGGAAATGCACAAATCAAATTCTCATACAGGGGGGAATAATGGCAACTTTGAGGGAAATACATCCTCAAATTCAAAGAGTATTGGATGCAACTTAGTGGAAAGGTTACAGTCTTCACTAACCACCTCAACTACATATATCCTAAGCCCTTTCCTCATACACTTTTTAACCTTCTTGGTTGAGATGAAACATAAGGAAACTTCTCGCTTAACCCCCTCAATTGCTATAGGCTCTCCTAGATCATTTTGGCGTAGAACCTTCTTTTTGTAGCAATCTAATAGGGCTCAATGGGATTCAATCCAATCCATTCCTACAACTAAATCATAGGTTCCTAGAGTTGTGTTGTATAAATTCATTTTTATGACAAAACTCCCAATTTTGATGATATAGTTCTTTAAAAGTGGACCTGTAGATTGTTTAACACCGCATGTCATTTCTATCATCCTAAATTCGTTTTGGTCATGAGTTGTCAATCCACATCTGATTAGAGTAGAAGGGGAAATAAAACTATTAGTGGCACTAGAAACAATAAACATAGAAAGAGGAATGCTTTTAATCATACCATCTGACTCCACGGCGATGGCTTGATGCTCAACCTAGTGATGATTTATAGCAGTATGAATCCAATGATAGGCCTATGGTCATTCCCATTTTTCTTTAGCCTCTCATTGACCAAGCCCAACTTGATATTTGGGAATTCCCTTCTATAATGATGACCCAAACATTCCCAACATCTTGTTTGACCTTGTCTTGCTATGTGACCCCAACCTCGGTCACCACGTACCCCGCCTCTACCACTTGTTCCTCTTAAGTAGGGTTAACCTCTCCATCCTCCTAGAGGTACCTCGGATGTTATGCCAGTAACCCTAGCTACATTGTTCTATCTTCCACGAAATCAATATGTACACCCCCCAACTTTGATGGCCCTATCTTTGGAGAGTTCCTTAAAGGGCTCAAAACTCTTCAATTGACCTTTCATATCAATCATCTATTGGGCCTACCTAGCCAAACTTGTTGTTTCTACCATGGTGTTGAGTTTCCTCATGGCAACTTCAACTCAAAATAAAGGATAAAGCCCATAAATGAATCTTTCAACTTGTCATTTATTATCTATCATATAGTCCACATCATGAACTAATGCAAATAGTTATGCTTCATAAAATTCTATTGGTTTGACATTTTATCTAACTACATGGAATGCACCTATCTATTGGTGTTTATATTCATCTAACAAGTATCAAATCCTAAAGGTTTCTTCGAATATCTCCCAAGTAACTTGCAACTTAGTCTCTTCATTTACCCACCGAAACAAAGATTCCCCTTTAAGGAGACTCATTGTTATTTGTGCCTTTTTCATAGTAGTGTGTATTAAAATTGAGTGCTCTTTTAACACCTATTACCCAAGCTTACGCTACTTGACCCCCATCTTGACCTGAGAACTCTGGTAATTTGGATTTTTTAACTTCTTTCATAATATCTAGGGGCACTTTTCTCTCATCGGCATTGGACAAAATGTCTTTATCCCATCTTTGTTTTTTATCCAACTCCATTTCTTAACCTTAATCTATGTTTGGATTCTAACCTTAGCTAGTAACCTAGTCTTTAAAGATGTTGGTCATTTCTCCTAGAGCATGTAGTATGGCCTGCCTGGTTGGGGTTCTAGTCTTAGGGGTGACATGTGGTTGCTTTCGACACTTAGGGGCCATAGGTTCTCTTGAGAGATTCAATGTCAAATTCTCAATTCCTACTTTTAATGGATAAAGCTTCCTAGTTTCAAGGTTAAGTAAAAAATCAAATTTGTCCTTATTCTCATACTTTATAGGTGTTTTTGCAACATGTCTTTTGTATGTACTTACTATTGCATATGTCTTAGAATTGTTAAGCATATGGTATGAGTTTGGGGATTTTATAGTCAAGTCATTAAGTCTCGTGGTATAGGTTTTTACTCATCGATCAATCATGCATGTACATATGCGTAATCTAATTTATTTCCTACCACTAGTATGAAAACAAAAAAGAGGGGGAGAAGAAAAAAAGGTGCATCCTATGGAGGTCCAGGGAGATAATTTCCAAATCTCCCTTCCTCACGTGTCACTATTTCTAATGCACTCCACCTATGGTTTTCGTACTTTCCTATGTTGACTAAAGCCTATACTAGGTCATGTGTATTGCACCCACAGTAATCATGAGAATGTCCTTGATGCCTCTAGTAACTCACTGAATTGCACCCAAACAATAAGTGGTCTAAGTATTGGAAAGCTTCGTTTAATATCTTATAACTCCAAACTGGACTCCAGTCTACTTATAATTGCCATTAATCAGATTCCAAAATATATTGTCTCCGTGGGAAGGCTCTGCAAATGCTCTAGGAGACCAGGGGTATGTGATCTTGCACTCTAGATGATACAATGGAATATCTTTGGGGATGGTGTTTCCCCTCACACCAATAGTGCACGCGGACAATAAAATGAACTATATGAAACTCAAATAAAGATCCATAAATGCAATAATCAATTTGATGCATTAATTATCTTTAAAAAAACAAGTTATTCCCACTTATCAACTCTTACTAAACATTAAAAAATAAACATTGGTACTTATTATTGCTCACACTAGATAACATGGAAAATAAACATTAATGCATATAAACAAATTGATCAGTCTGTTCTTTTTATTATTTTCAGTTTATTATCACCTAAAAAAACCCAACATATATCATAAGAATAAAATACAAAATCTTCTACCAAACCAGGTTAATAAAAAATCAATTAGCACCAAATTCAAAAAGCAACTAGTACAAAATTTAAACAGTGACAAAGTTATCCCACCATATCCAAGTTAATAAAAAAATATCATAAGAATAAAATACAAAATCTTCTACCAAACCAAGTTAATAAAAAAACAATTAACACCAAATTCAAAAAGCAACTAGTACCAAATTTAAACGTTCACAAAGTTATCCCACCATATTTCATAGTTAATGTTGCAATAGAAAACAAAATAATGTTTAGTATATAGTTTTGTGGACACAAAGGCAGACTAAGCTACTGTTTATCAGTTTTCCTATTTTGTTTATCACCTACATAATATCCTAGCAGACTCTTGATAGAAGGGCAATAAATAGACGGATTGGGTTCAAAACGTTTGACCACTAACAGAATTTATACATGATTAAAATAGATAGATGCCTTCAAAGAAGTAATACAAGTATCGAATGTGAACGGCAAATGTCTTTGATTTATTAATCCTTCAAAGCAGAATAATTGGCAATTGAGATCATAGAGACAATGAAACTAAATTTTCAGCAAGAAAGATATTTGAATATTGCACAATCTTTAAGTACATTCTAAATAGAAGCTAGTGAAGTTATGTTTTTTCATCTTTTTGTCAGCAATGGGAAAGGAGAAGCTTTTGAGTGGTAAAAAATGTTTTGGGGAAAATTCTTGTTTTGCCCCATCCTATAAGGATTTAGTTGAAGCCCTTAGGTTTAGATAAAATAACAATCTGGAACATATGGATCTACGTGTTCCATGTCTTAGAGTATCTGCATTCTTGTCTGTGAGAACTTAGCTAAAATGTAGCATTGGAATTCACAAATTCTGCACATAAGTTAATAATTATTGTTGCTACAACGAGCATGCACAGAATTAAGAGCAACATCGATTCATTGCCAATAATATTCATCATAAAGTGACCTTCTTTTCAATTGTGTTCCCTGAAACAACCACTCAGGTTGGTGACAAGATTCATCTGTCTCTTGTGTGGCATAGATTCATAAAACCTATATTAGATATTGGGGATATAGTATTATGAGATTTTAATATTTATTTAATTTTTGTCTTATGATTTATTGCCATGTTCTTGTGTTGAGGTGTTTCTCTTGTTTTCAACGGCATGATTCACTGTTCATTTTCATGTATTGAGACCCATGTAGAGTTTTAGTTAGAATTGAAGAATCTGCTAAGAAAGTTTAGTTTTATCCATGTTGTATTTAAATTGGAGCAGTATTTTTCTGAAAATCAGGTTGAATCACTTCTCATCTTAAAAAAATGCACATAAGGTTCCAGAAATACTTAGTTTTGGATTAGTGATGAACTCAGAGTGCCGTAAGGATTTACTATATAATGCAAGGATTTACTTATGATAGCAATTCTATCCAATTTGTGCCTAAATATTATCGATTAACCAAGGCCTTAGATACCTGAAGAACTGTGCATTTATATACATCATTTGTTGTTTCTTTGGATGTGATAATAGTATGCCCGCTACTTGTAGTATGTTGGGGATCTATAACTTCTGCAAGTATATTGCCTAGAATGGGGATACAAAAGATGAAACAAGGCTTACCAAATTTGAGAAAATAGGAATAATAGTACATGTGTGTTTGATTGTTCTAGAAATGCTTCTTTGTAATTTTTGTCCTCCAACACTCACATACTACGGTCAACAACCATCATGATCAAAAGAAGGAAGAGCCAGTGATATAAATCTGATCATTGTATCACATAGATTGACGGAGTATTTCTGATCATTGTTCTAGTGGACTGCCAGAGTATTTATGTACAATTTGGGTTAGGGATGTAGCTCTAACATTAGAGCGCTTGCTTGCATACAAGAGGTATGTGTTAGATGCCCTGTATCTCCAGTTCTGTTTCGTTTCTCTTGGTTTTGAGTGGCTTATCACCGTCATCCAGTATTTGTTTATCTTTTGTCTCAACGATCCTCAGAACTGTGAAATAAGAGTCATGGCGGTGAGTACAGTTTCACTGATCATCACAGTAAGGAGGGACTTGAGGAGTGGGGTTTGTCGGTGGAGATAATTGCACACCAGGAATGGCAAGCAAAAACGAACAGAGGGTAGTGGCACTTAACAGGAAATCACAAGGATTTCAACCATCCGCATCTCAAGGGAAATCCAAAGGGTTTTAACCATTCACACTTGATATGATAAACATATTCATTCCAGGTAGACCCTGTTTGCTCTTAATTGCATTGACAGTTACTTGCTTATTGGTTTTTGGCCTGGTTAATGATTTGAAAGTCAATAAGAGAAGAAGATTTATTATAAAACTTGAGGCAAGCCACTAGAGGAAGCCAACTATTACCAGTGATTACTGCAGTTAGAGAGTGTCAAGGCTGCAAGCAGCAATGGTGTCTTCAGCAGTGGAACCAAGAGAATGAAGATGTACTCCTAAACACAGATGGCAATATGTCAAAAGGTAAAATAGCATAAATTTTCCTCTTGTCGCTGACATGATGAGCAAAATACAAAGTATTTTGCTAGAAGAAGATGGCCAATTTTAACGGCTGAAATATAATCTTCTTGCTGAAAATGATAACTTGTAATATCTGGCTTCAAAATTTTTAAAACAATGATCATTTTGCAGCTATGATATACAAGTAGCAAAGAGGCATCAACACAGTTGAACCAGGGATTGGGTATCTTGATCAGAGCTGAAGGATAGGTTCAGGCTGGCCAATCCAGACAGAGTAGTTTTGTAAAGAATCAAGGAGCTTGTTCCTATTCTCTTTCCATGAAGCTATGTGTTCAGCCTCCAAACAGCCTCGTGGAAGCATTGGAACTTGAACAAAGCCACTAAGCCAAATCTTTTAGAAAGTGCAATGAAAAAGTTTTAAGAGATGCATTTTCACTCTATAGTCAAATCCTTGAAGTTAGTGTGATAGTCAATCGTGATAGAGGACGGTCAAAGGGGTTTAGTTTTGTGCAATTTGCTTCTGAAATGGAAGCAGATAATGTTATGGAGGATTTAGTCCTTACTTTCGCAGCTTAGACGCAGAATGTTCGCTTCACAAGTGAAAGGTCACAAGTTCGATTATTTCCGCGAGCTACCATTTATTGCTGGTCTCTGAACGGGTCAAGGTGGCCGAATTGATCCAAGGCACAATTTCAGGCACGTGTACGAAAGGGCATCGGTTCGAATCCCATTCTTGACAACAAGTTGTCTTTTCTCTACTTGCCGAACATACGAATCAACAGTTCTGTTTAGTTTGTTGTCGCTCACTGAAGAATAGGTTCCTCGATTCATTTTACTAAAGGCTCTCTTATTTATCGAGAAACTGGCAAATGAGGAGAATTGAATTATTCTTTCATGCCAACGAACTAACACGAACGAAAGTGTAGTTTTGAAAGGGACGCATCATTAAGGTTCTCATGGCGGTGAGTACAGTCTCGCTGATCATAACAGTAAGAGGAGCTGGAGGAATGGGGCCTGTCGGCGAAGGTGATTGCAGACCAAGAACGGCGAGCTAAAGCTAACAGAGGGTAGTGGCATTTGACAAGAAATCGCAAGGTTTTAAAACATTGGCATTTCAAAGGAAATCCTAAGGGTTTTAACCCTTCACATTTGAGTTGATAGACATATTCTTTCCAGGTAAACCCTATTCGCTTTTAATTGCATTGACAGTCGCTTGCTTATTGGTTTTTGGCCTCGTTTGCTTATTGGTTTTTGGCGTGGTGAATAATTTCGGAGTCAAGAACACAAGATAGAATGTGAGCAAACCACTAGAGGAAGCGTACTATTACCAGTGATTATTGTAGTTAGATAGGTTCAAGGCTGCAAGCACAGTGGCGTCTTCACCAGTGGAACCAAGAGAATGAAGATGTACTCCTAAACATAGATGGCAATATGTCAAAAGGTAAAATAGCATAAATTTTCCTCTTGTTGCTGACATGATGAGCAAAGTATTTTGCTAGAACAAGATGGTCAATTTTAATGGCTGAAATATAATATTCTTGCTGAAAATATGATAGTGTAATATCTGGCATTAAATTTTTGAAAACAATGATCATTTTGCAGCAATGGTATATACAAGTAGCAAAGAGGCATCAACACAGTCAGAGAGATTTTAATGCCCAGACCAGCGATTGGGTATCCTGACCAGAGTCGAAGGACAAGTTCACGCTGACCAATCTAGACAGACTAGTTTTCTAAAGGATCAAGGAGCTTGTTCCTAATTCTCTCTCCATGAAGCTATCTGTTCAGCCTCCAATAGCCTCGTGGAAGCATTGGAACTTGAACAAAGCCAAAAAGCCAAATCTTTTAGAAAGTGCAATGCAAAAGTTTTAAGAGATGCATTTTCATTCTATGGTCAAATCCTTGAAGTTAATGTGATAGTAGATCGTGATAGTAGATGGTCAAGGGGTTTTCGTTTTGTGCAGTTCGCTTCTGAAATGGAAGCAGATAATGCTCTAGAGGATTTAGTCCTTGCTTCCCTAGCTTAGACGTAGAAAGTTCGCTCCACAAGCGAAAGGTCACGAATTCTATTCTTGCCGAGAGATATCGTTTATTGCCGATCTGTGGATGGATCCAGGTGGCCAGGTTGGTCTAACGCCAGGCACTTGTTTGAAAGGGCATCGGTTCGAATCCCATTCTTGACAACAAGTTGTCTTTTCGCTACTTACCGGAGATACAAATCAACAGTTCTGTTTAGTTTGTTGCCACTCAAGAATAGGGTTCCTCAATTCATTTCACTAAAAGCTCGCCTATCGATCGAGAAACTGGCAGAGGAGGAGAATTAAATTAGTTTTTCATGCCAGCAAGCTAACACGAACAACGTGTTGTTTTGAAAGGGATGCGTCATTAAGGTTCTCTGTGTAATGCATTCATATTGTTATGGAAGCTTGATGATAGGTTTGGTTTCTAGTCGTGGAAATCAGATGCAATTTCTTTAAAGGATGTGTTCAAATCAAAACCTTCGTCCTCCATTGAATTCCAGTGCAATCATCGCCATACATAGCATGGATCAAGGCAATCCAAGGTAGGTGGGGGTTTGATCCTATAAGCCCTGCCATTCACTGTGTTGATCTCTCTAAGCTACTCAGAAAAAATATGAATGGAAATCAAGCTGATAACATACCTTAATGAGGTTCAAAAGATCACACGCCCCTATAATCTGGTGCGTAACAATAGGATCTGAGTAGGCAACCTTCGTTTCAAGGATGGCTCGAGTAGCACAACAACGATAGTTGACTCTATTTACGTACTTATTGTTTGAGCAAAACGATCAATCTCCCTTCGCATATAGATGTATTTCTTTACCTCCCCAAATATCCATGACAGCGTGTTGGCTTCTCCTGGGCTTCTCCTGTAATTTTCCATTGTTAACCATGCGCGCTGTGTCAAATTTAGCCAAGACCAGGCGAAATTGCACACTTTAGTTGAGATCATTATCAAGTGGGAGGTTAGGAAATGCTGTGATGTGATGGGTTGGCACTTCAAGTGTACCTCGTACATGACCTGGTACAAGGATTACATATCCTCAAGAATCCATGATTTAATGTTGTCCATGAGCTAGCAACCTTTTTTTTAACATGTCTGTATATACAGAGATTACTATTGTAATTAGCACTTTTCAAATTTCCTAGGTAATTAGATTCATACTAGCAGTGAGCAAATAGTTATTTAAGTACAATTTGGGGATTCACTAAATTAAGATTCTATGGATGCGTGAAGGACAAAGCCTGCAAGCTCGATGCCACAGAATCACAATGTCGCAATAAAGAAAACCATGGTAAAGTGAAACATTTTAGAGATGAAGGTATAAGTAGGGCAGTTTCCTTGATCTATTGTCCCAAGACTCAGATTTAATTATACAATTATTTCTAGATGTATGGTTCGCTACCTAGGAAGGTCGATAAGCCCTCAAGGGTTAGAACCAAAAATTCTAATACCATGTATAATATTCCAATTGTTAAAATCAACATGTATAAAATTTGTCACTATTTGTATACCTTTAAAAATTAATAAATATCATGGGCAGCACGTGTGGGAGGGAAATACCATCAATCTCGGAGGACATACAATAATAAGTTATGCTTGGGGTTTAGGCACTATGACAAACAGTGAGGCTAAAGTTTTCGCTCTCCTTAAAGGCATTAGCTTGGTCCTTTCATCCAGCGTTAGAAAAATTGTTATTTGCGGAGATTCCATGTTAGTTATCTAATCAATCGTCACTCAAAATATTGCGGGAGGAAATTTCTTCGTTGGTGCTTTAGCAAGAATAAACACTTTCCTCAAGAAATATAAGACTTACTCATTTTATTACATTAAAAGGGAGCTCAACTCTAATGCTGACCATGAGGTCAAAGAAGGAGCTCCCCTTAGACAAGGAGTTATAAAGGTAAATGGGAGAACAATGCTCCACCACATCCCTTGATTTCTATGAAGCGGGCTACATCAAGGAGTTATGAACGACAACCCTGGGAATTGATTGCTCTAGGATATACCCAACTTCAAGGACACCACTGCATGCATATCATTCACTCTGGTGTGTGTGGAAGCTTTCATCTAGACCATGTTGTGATGGATACGCAGTCAAGGTGTAACATCCCCACTATAATCACCAATTTAATTAATGCTTATGTAGATATAATGTGTGGCTACAACCAAAGTGATGTAATATGTGAATTGTATTTCAATGTTTTAATAATAAAATGTGATGTCAACTGCTAAGGGGACATGGACAAGAGTTGGGGGCTGAATTAATCCACAAGAGAGCAGAATGTCTAGGATAATGGCCAAGAGGGGTCCAAGAGGGGAAAAACTCATGTAAATTTGATAATTGTATATGAACCTTCCATTTTCTGATTGAGTGTTCTCAAAACCAATCCTTGAATACATGTAAGATGGTGGGTGTGAGTGGTCACATCCCAAAGTTATTGGGCACATGGGGGTTGAGTACAATCAGCTCGGGGAAGAGTGCAAGTCAAGAAAGGCAAGCCAAAGAGAGGAAATTTGTATGGGTTGGGACAACAGTTTTTAGTTAGTCAAGTTTGTGCATGGGAAGCAAGTAGAGAGTCAAAAATAGAGCTTGGAGTTGGTGCAACCATGGAGGGAGAATTCTAGAGCATGTTGGAGCATAATTGGAGTGAATTGGAGCTGAAAATTGAAGAGCCAGGTTGCCAGGCCTAAAGAGTGAACTCATGTGTGAGTTGCACCAAAACAACAAGTGATGCTCAATGTCGAAGTTATCAGGGGCGTCAAAATACATCAAATTGTCTACAAGAACCCCATAAAATCCCCAAGCCCCATTGTGCAGAAGATCGATTTAAGGTGGACAGACTCCCTTACAATTCGACTGTTCTATGCAGCGCTTAGAAGATCCTATTGTTTCAAGTCCTCAACGATCACTAATTTAGGAATAAAGAATGAGGAGACGATATTACAAGCCAGAGCAAGAGATAAGTCTTCCATAAGTATGCTTTGAGGACAAAGCATTTTTAAGGGGAAGGCAATGTTATGAACATAATATATAATAACAAATAAAAATACATTATAATAGTTAATGAATAATTAATGAAGAGACACCTTCCCAATGAAAGGTCACGTCTCTTCATGGAAGGTCACCCCTGCGTGGGTATATAAGGCCCTCATTCATATTGTATAGCATCTCATATTCATATACATTATTATTTAATATATTATCATTTATGGATTATAACATGTTGTCTTACCTACATTGGGTATTTACCTGGTGAACTGGCTTGGTTCACCACAATTTGTTGATAGTTTTCCTAGCAACAATTTCCTTCGAGTTCCCAGCTGAGAGATTCCTAGATGCATGTGCCAGAGAGACCTTGATAAATGAATGGGATGCTTGAGGGACTGAGAACAGTGAAAGGGTACAGTCCTTGAGTTGGATAGGTCAAGAGGAAGAGAGTTGGTGAAAATTTGGGATAGTTGTAGGAGAATATCAGTTAGGTTGAGAGTTTTATGAGTTGTGAGTGCACTGTGAGAGACCACCCTCTTTTGTGGATTTCTAGCCTCAGCTTGGGGGTGACTGGTTGTTGAGATTTGGAATAGTCAGTCTATGGTTGAGTGGAACATCTATCCCAAGCAGCTGGTTGCACAACTGTTGTGAAAAGATAAGTGTTTTATCTTGTTGTTGTGTTAAATTATGTGTTTAATTTCTCTGCATGAACTTTATGTATTTGGAAGTGATTTATATACTGTTGTAATGAGTTATCTAGCTACATTTTATGTTGATTATTAACATGTTTTAGATGCTTCTATTTTATGGTTGTAGAAGGTAGCTAAATCTGTTTTAATTCATAGTTGAAAGCTACAATAAATGAGTTAATTGTAAATAAATTAATTCAGTTAGCATAAATTTTGTTTTTGTGTTTATTTTGCACGGTAATGTCCCTTGGTTGGGTTGGGGGTCGTTACATTATGGTATCAGACCTCTGGTTCAAACAACAGGCTTACATGGGCCAAGATGGTTGTGAATTCATGAAATTTGTCATTGCAAATTTTGTATGTGATGGGTTTGGGGAAAAAAAAGATTTTAGAGAGAAATCCCCCAATTTCCTGAGGGAAATTCGAGTTTTAATGAATTCAGATGGTTTGACAAGGTTAATGGAGTAGAGCGGTGAAGTAGCAGATTGAAATTTGACCTGGAATGGTCAAAATTCAAGTTTTAATGGCCACTTGTAGAGTTACAGACAACTTGGAGAATCAACAGTTGAAATCATGTTTGATCTCATGATTGACAGTCGAGATTCACTATGATAAATTTAAAAATTCATAAGGATTTGGCCATTTGAAAGGTTGATGGGATCAATGGCCAAGATTAAATCGGGGGTTGTGAAATGGATCAGATCGATGGTTTATATTCATCGAGGTTTTGATTGAAAATTTTCTAAGTGTGAGGTTCGACAATAGAATTTGTTAATGGTCGATGGTCAGATCGACGAGTTTGGCGAAGTGTTGGAAATTCGCCAAGAGAAAACGCCGATGTCCAACAGTCGATAGACGAGCGTTAATGGATGTGGGAGAAGAGTTGGTTCGACCGGGAGACATCTCTGATCATCAATGACCAATGATCGACATTGACTGAATCCTGCTAAGTATTTTCAATCGTCGACAAAAGTCATCGATGGTCAATGGGTCAATAGTCAGGGTCGGCCGAATACGACGAAGTATTTTCAATCGCCAACGAACATCGTCAATGGTCGATGAGTCAATGGTTGGGGGTTGGCCGATTTTGGAGAAAGGTTTGAATCAAGAAATAGAGATCTCTAATGGCCAATGTGTCTATGGTTCAACGTTGACCGAAGTCGGCAAGGTGTCTGAGTTGTCCAAAGAGAATCGATCGATGGTCGATGGGGTAAAGAGGATGATGACATCATCATCCACGTGTCATGCCACATCAACATCCACGTGTTATGCCATGTCACCCAATGATCCAGGTGGATATCGGTGGCCACCCACCTTTTCCGACTGGCTCAAAACAGTTTTCTGGCAATTTTGACAATTTACTATTTTTAGCAGGTTTTAACTTCCAGGGCCATTTTGAGGGCCTAAATGAAGGTTTTTAGAGATAGAGGTTCTCAATAATCGCCAAAGACATGATTGAGCCCCCAAAATGAATCTCCTCAACGATACATTTCCAACGAGTTATCATACGCCTAAAATGGAGATCATATGCAAAAGTTATGACCCCAGGAAGTTGATGTACTAACTTACCCAAACAAAGCCCACATGAATTTTGGCACTTCATCTCCTAGGGTTAGGTTTTTGGATGTCTAGGGTTTTTGGCATTCCTGTTTATTGTAAAAAGGCCTTCAGAGCCTATTTATAATCATCTTCTGGCGAATGC
>SNQJ01S0038412.1:0-18315 GCA_010110895.2 Picea sitchensis | reverse complement strand
TCATTCTAGTCCTTGGGAACTTTATAAGGACTACCATCTCAGGTTTTGCGAGGAGTATGGAACCCTAATTCCTCGCAATCTCTGTCAATACTGGAACAATTGCTAGAAATATTCTTATAAGGAGAAACATCGGAGCACTCGCAGGAAGTCTGAAACCCTGATTCCTCGCAAACTCTATCAATACCGGAACAATATCTAGAAATATTCTTCCTATTTCCAATGTTTGCGGTTTGAGTCCCAGCGTATGCTTCCCATAGATTTTTCTGAGATGGTCTGATTTCAGAGCATACCATTTTTTCCAATTTCTCCACCATCTGAATACGAACAGGGACGTGGAGAGGAAGCAACCGGCCTTTATAAAAAAGCTCGTCTGCGGGAGAACCATTGGAATCCAGCTCTATCGAGATTTGGCCATTAAGACCGGATATATCAAACTCGAATTTTCTGGAATCCGGCGCACCATTCATATTCAGCCTACTCCCGCTAACCTCTTCAGAAACAATTGTCGATCCAATTGTACATTTATCAAAAACAAGTCCATCTCTCTCTGCACTCTTCAATGCCCCGAATGAGTCCCCGTCCTCAGCACATTGATCACTTGCAGCGTTGGGAGTAACTTCGATCTGCTCCCTATCTTCCTTATCTGTAATTTTCTCAGAACTCTCGCAAGCCNTTATCAAAAACAAGTCCATCTCTCTCTGCACTCTTCAATGCCCCGAATGAGTCCCCGTCCTCAGCACATTGATCACTTGCAGCGTTTGGAGTAACTTCGATCTGCTCCCTATCTTCCTTATCTGTAATTTTCTCAGAACTCTCTCAAGCCTCCATATTGGTTGAAAAAACGGCTCTCTATTCTCGCAATGCACCCGCAAATATCAAAACCCTTCGCTGAACTTCTTCTCTATGTATGAAAGTAGGTTTTGCTATGAGATTGGTGAAAGGCTCGTTGAACTCTACCTTGGACGAAAATATATTTACTGATGGCATGTTATATTCGTTTTTTATAATACATTTTTATTATAACCCCATCCAACAAGCATCAAGTTATGAGAGAGAGGGTGGATACAATTATTTTATTATAAATATAAATATTAATCATAATAATCCATAATAATCCATTGATTAATAATTCATGCATATTTATTTTACTGATATTTTATAATAACCTTTATTTTGAATCAAAGACAACTTTCTAATTTAGAACCTCACAATCATTGAAAATTATATAATATTTTTAATATAATTTTAATTAAATAATTGTTTTTAGCATTTTAACTTTCCAATTTAGAACCTCACAACCATTCAAACTTATATAATATTTTTAATATAATTTTAATTAAATAATTGTTTTTAGCATTTTTTCAATTTTATTTGTTTTTTTTATAATGGATAAAATGTTGAGATTGGAAGTTTCCTAAACTCAAACAATTTAATTTCAATTAAAAAATAATTGAAATTTAATAAATTATTAAATATAACTTAAATTTAATCTAATATTAATATTTATAAGTTGATAAATTTACTTAAATTCATGTTTTTTTTTAAAGATAAGTAGTTTATCTCCCATTGATGAGGGATTATGTGCAATTTACCTTGTTTTTTATCTTTACAAACATTGTTTAACATGAGCTCCATTATGGTAACTTTGTCGGCTCCATTATGGGTAAGACTCCTTAATATTCTCTTGTGATATTGTTCCCAAATGCTCTTGAAAATGGAATTGGCATTGGATAATTTCATTATTGTTTCCTTAAAATTGTGTGGAAAGACAACGTTTGATCTTTGAGAGGATCTATATTGAAATGGATTATAACATATCGAGATCCAACTCTTAGATGTTGATGCAAAAATCTCAAAATTTCTCCTTACTTCCCCAATTTTGGAAATCTTCACTTACTCTATTTAATCCAACATCTCCATTAAAGGCCATTACATCTATAATTTCATGATTGCAATGGGAAAACATCCATGTAAACAATTACACAAATCATAATAACTAATACTTAATCATATGGAAGGATTATCATTAAAGGTTCAAAATTACTCATTCCAGCATAGAATTCTTAAAATATCAACTAATTATAGGGATGAACATAATGGCATGCATATTAATAAGTTCTCCATGTTGATAATTACAATTGTTCCTTGATATGCACCAAGCCAATTCTATTTGATTTCCTCGGATTACATAACAAAGGTCGCCAAACACAACATATCTACGAGCATAAGACTTCTTCAAGAAATAACAAAAACTATATTACTTATCTGTTTAGTTGATTCACTTCGGGAAATAGCTTGATAGGAACATTTTTCCTCCTAGCCATATGAACTAGCTTATGTAAGTGTCACTCTAGTACTAAAAAATGAAACAACGAGTCTCAATTTACTATCTTAATTAGTCTCATTGAAAACATCATAATTTTATTTTGTAAACCATCCATGATCAAAAGATCCGTAAGAGAGGGAATGCTTGCGGGTTATAGGTGTTTTTTATGGTTATTGAGTTGGAGAGATTAAATTTAGGGGTTAAGGAACTTGTTTTCCTCCACTAACTTGGTGCTTGAGCATGAAAATAAAGGTTTAGGGTTGTGGGATCTTGTTTCCCTCCCTTGACTATGGTCCAAGATCAAAGACCCATTCATGATGCCCAAGGCCTTGCAATGACACCAATATTCATTTCACATGGCAATGACTCTGTAGAGAGAGCTTATCTTATGTTTTCTATGTGTTATTTATGGTGATGAAACTTGAGAAGGTTCAATTAAGGATTGAAGTTATTGTTTCCTTATTTTCCCCTATAACCATAATTATGCCTCTACATCATTTTAAAGTGCACAAAACCTATTAATAACACCTATATCCCACTTAGAGGACAAAGACTACCTACAAAGTTCCGATGTGTTGGTTTGAGAATTTGTCCAAGGCTCTTAAGCTCAAGAATATTCAACAAGATCCTAAGGAACTTGTTCATTATTTCTGGATGGTCAAGGCCCCACTACCCATCCATAATGTGCATAACCTACTAATGGTGTCCATTGTTAGAATGTGCTTGTTTTACCAGACACAATATCACTATTGTCACCCAACCATAGGCTGAAGCCACCCTCCGAGCACCTTGACCTTGACAGAGAGAAGAATCATGGTAGAAAGCCAATAGCCAAGCAAGGCTAATGCACCAAGAAAGAAGTAACCAAAGTTGATCAGAGAATCCAACCCAGAAAGATAGAAACAATAGACTTCAGAACTGGCGGCAACACCTTCTCGAGGACTTGCACACAAGACTTCTAGCCTGCAGTGCACACAGGTGTGTTTCTGCGATTATGAGAATTTTTTGTAAAGTCAGGACTAGAGCCCTATATTTATACTGGCTCTCGCAAACTTCCCTGGGCCAACTTCTTATTCTGGGTACTAATTAATTCATATTAATTATCTCTTCTTAGCCAACATCTCTTCTAGGGTTACATTCACTTCTCCTCTTTCTTCCGAAATATTCTAATATTGTCAAAGGTCGCAATGAAGGTTGATACCTCCCGAAGTTACAAGAATATCAACACTCCCTCCTAGCTAGGGAAGTATAACTGATAATGGTCTTGAGCACAAACAAACCATTCAACTGGTAGCATCACGAGCATCATAATTTTTATCCAAATGGATAATCTCCATAACAACTGGTACATTGTCAACTCATAGAACACAACTATGTTTATCCATAGTATTACACAACTACTCAATTCATGAGACATAGTCACAAACAATGGAACATATCCACCATAGTATCATTTTTCTATTGTCTCGAGACATACATTCTCCATAGTAATCATATCAACTGATATCAACTGGCACAAAAACAATGTTATGATATAAACTTATTCATCTCGGCCATTCTTTCACTCACATCTGTGAGATCTGGAAGAGCATATGCCCTTAGAGTAGAACATCAATGATGGGTTAACTGGACTGTTCTTCTCAAGCAAGGAAGAATAATTGTCCTGATTTATGAGCCTAGACCATTCCCTATCCTAGGCCATTCCTCTAACACTAAAAAAAGTGCAACCTAGAGAGAATGAGTCAGCCCTAGGGAAGGCCTATCCTTGATTGCTGAACTTGGACCATTCACCTATATGGGCCATTCCTATGGCACTAAACAAAGTTCAACCTAGAGAGAATGAATCTTCCCTAGGGAATGATTGTCTGGACCATTTCGTAAGGAAATGAATGTCCTACACCAACCTCCAAAACATACCATTGTTTGAAACTGCTCACAACTGTGAGCTTTGAAAGAATGATTGTCTGACGAGGCAGAACGATCTTTTTGACCACTGCTAAGACTGATCGTCAAGAACTGGCCATCTTTGAAGAGAAAAAACAAAATTAGACTACAAAGATTTGTTGAAGGATTTGTGTCTACGAAGTTCTCTTAGTGACTGTGGACCGAAAAACGTGGGGTATACTACTTCTTTAGCTTCAATCTAGTTGGCTCTGACTATTCGAGCACAAGATCTATGGATTCATATCTCTGAGCTTTGTTCTTTAGCAACAGTAGCAATTGTAGCCCCTCTAATGGCAGAATCGTGCTTTCTAAATCTACTGGTCCTTATGAAACTCCGCCTACGCGAATAATCACCAAGCGCGAGCCTCACCTCCATGCGACCATGGGCTGTGAACGCACGCCTACGAAAAAAGCGCGTCTTGATTTCTTGTGTTGGGACTTTGCAAGTGAGCCACCCCTAACTCCCTGACTCTCGAAATGTCGAAATTTCAGATCTCCCAATCTGACGGTCTCGATTCTTCCATGATTTGATGGCTTAGAGCACATTGGGATTTCACATATCATGAAGTCAAAAGACTTTACACCTTAGTTATCCTAATCCCCGAAATGCCAAAGCTCTTTCTAGACAATCAATAGTACAGATCTCTCCTTGACCAACGATTGTGATCTAATCATGAATTTGCGTCTCGTGAATTCTAATGATTTCCCTTTTTGACTTGTCCCTCCTACGAGTCATTGAAATGTTGATCTCTCAACACACGTCCCTTCTAATGGAGGGTCAGATGATGTCAGGATTTCATGACTTGTGACCTCCAATTCACGACTTCCTTCACAGTCTCGACACTCAAAATTTTGATAAAATATGACGGTTCATGCTCCTCTAGATCTAACGACTCCGATCAAATCACAATTTCGCTTTTTGCGAGTTCTCACGACTTCGACCTTTGACTCCTTCAAGTATCGATTCATCGAAACACTGATATGTTGCCACCTGTCCTTTGACGATGGATGGTTCCAATGATTTTGGAACGATCGATGACTATCATCCTTTCACGAGTTTTCAAAACTCTTACCTCAGTATTTTTTGATTTATGAATCAGCGAAGTGTTGTTGCAACGTTGTATCCAATAGTTATCAATGACCCACAACCAACGACTGAGATATTCTTCAAAATTTCGACATTCGGTAGTTATGGAAACACTGCATCATGTTCTGTCTGAACCGCTAACTAGCGAAGTACTGACCATCTCACATGTCTCTCCTTCTTAGATCGATGATTAGTCTTTGTTTCAGACTTCGAAAATTTGGAAGTCTTGTCTCCTTTGCAACCTTTGCACGAAATTTCTGAATACGTGAAGTTTCGAAAAAACTTTGGCGGTTAAAGCATGCACACCTTTTATTGATCTGATGATTGTTGTTTCTCTCGCCTTGATCTGACGACTGAAACACGTTCTCCTTTTCTGCGCACTACTCGTCCTTTGTGAGCTTGATTAATGGCTCAGATCAGGGTTGATCTTACGATTGTTGAGCTTGTCTGTTGTTATATCTTCATAGACTTTCTTCTTAAGAAGGAATTTTGGTGAATCTTTCAAGAATTCTTTAAAATCTCACGGATATTTAATAAAAAAAAAAGTATTCTCCTTCTGCAGGTCTGCTTCCACATGTTGTGATGTTTTCAATGATATTTTGAGCGGATTGTTGTCTCCATGCTCCTTTAGTGGACTGCAGAGTGTTCTCCAAGATTCTTTAAACGTTGCGTCATTTTGCAGCTACTCTACTTCTTTGAACTTGTTGTTTGCAACGATCTTTTGAGTGAGATTCAGATTGCGAGTTGTTCTCCAAGCTTTGTGAAGAATCTTTCGCATGTTTGCTCTCATAGAAGTGTAAGTTTTGCGCTTCTTAGGATCGGGTTTCTCTCAAGACTATGTGAAGAGGCTTATGTATGAAGCTCTGATACCTTGATAAAATGAGAACAAGAAGATAGAAATGGGAAAATAAAATGAACAGAGTGCAATAGTATTGAGTATTGAGAATAGAGAATATAGAATCTGTAGAAAAGACAAAAGGCTGAGCTAAATAGGCTCAAGCAAATCAAGAACAATCAGACTGTTGAGATTGCCGATCCAATTGTGCATTTATCAAAAACATGTCCATCGCTCTCTGCATTTTTCAATTCCCCGAATGAGTCCCCATCCTCAGCACATTGATCACTTGCAACGTTTGGAGTAACTTCGATCTTCTCCCTATTTTCCTTATATGTACTTTTATTAGAACTATCGCTAGCCTCCATACTGGTTTTAAAGATGGCTCTATATTCTCACAATGCACCCTCAAATATCAAAACCCTTTGCTAAACTTCTTCTCTATGAATGAAAGTAGGTTTTTCTATGAGATTGGTGAATGACTCACTGAACTCTACTTTGGATGAAAATAAATTAACTGATGGTATGATATATTCATTTTTTATAACAAATTTTTATTATAACCCGATACAAGAAACATAAGTTATGAGAGAGTGGGTGGATACATTTATTAAATTATAAATATAAATATTAATCATAATAATCCATTGAGAATGATTAATAATTCATTTGAAAGTTGTGAGTTAAGAATTTAATTTACCCTTGGCTATATGATTATTTTATTATTATTTCGTAAGAGATACATGTATATTTATTTTATGGATTAGGATATCTGAGGAAATTTAAAATCTAGTAGTCCTTAAGATGGAAAAGTAACTTGGGACAGATGATTTTAGGGGCTAAATTTCACAAATGGGCTTATTTTTCATGGTTTTTCTGAAAAAAAGATTCGCCAATTTCCCATTTTTCTAAACACGATTCGCCCAAATTCCATAGAATAAAATTATTTTACCGTAAAAATCGCCAAAATTTTATGGAAACTATATAAAATCCTTAGAAATTTGAATATTTTTAGAAAATTATCGCCAAACATTTTACATTTTGCATATTAAGGACTAATAAGATTAGCCCAAGTTTCTACATTTTAATATAAATTTCTATCCTTAAAATCATCCTTGCTTGGGAGGGAAGATTGCTCCATAGTTAGACCACTCCTTTATTTTATTGATATTTTACAACGGCTATTTTATATTATGTGTTTAATATAATTTTAATTAAACAATTAGTTTTAGCATTTTCTCAACTTTATTAAAAATGATTAAATATAACTTAAAACTTAATCTAATATTAATATTTATAAGTTGTTAAATTTACCTAAGTTCATGTTTCTTTGAATATAAGTAGTTTACCTTCCATTGATGAGGGATTATGTGCAATTTCCTTGTTGTTTTAGGAATATGTTGGTCTTTATATCGAGTTATGATACCTTGTCTTTGATGTGTATGTATATTGTTTAATATGGGCTCCATTATGGGTAAGATTTGATAACCTTGTGTGCTCCATTATGGGTAAGACTCTTTAACATTCTCTTGTGATATTGTTATGAGATGTTCATCGATATTGGAAATGGAAATGACATTGGAAAATTTCATTAGTGTTTCCTTAAAATTGTGGAAGTAAAACATTTTATCTTTGAGAGGATCCATATTGAAATGGATTATAACATATCGAGATCCCATTCTTGGACATTGATGTAAAGATCTCAAAATTTCTCCTTAATTCACTAATTTTGGAAATCTTCACTACTCTACATAATCCAACATCTCCATGGAAGGATATTACATCTACAATTTCATGACTGGAATGGGAAAACATCCATGTAAACAACTACCCAAATCATAATAACTAATACTTAATCATATGGAAGGATTATCATTAAAGGTTCACAATTAGTCATTGCAACATGCAATTCTTACAATATCAATTAATTATAGAGAAGAGCATAATGACATGCATATTAATATGTTCTCCATGTTGATAATTGCAATTGTTCCTTGAAATTCACCAAGCCAATTCTATATGTTTTCCTAGGGTTACATAACAGAGGTTGAATTATTCCGTATGCAACATAAATATGGTTATGCCTTTGAAGCTACACATATACATTCTGTGGACATCCTACAACATATTCCTAAGACATTGTTAAATTCGAGGCTTTGCATTTTTATTTTAAGAACATATTCCTCAAACACAACATATCTACGAGCATAAGACTTCTTCGAGAAATAACAAAAATTATATTACTTATCTGTTTAGTGGATTCACTTCGGGAACTAGCTTCATAGGATCATTTTTCCTCCTAGCCATAGGCACAGGCTTATGTAAGTGTCACTCTAGTACTAAGAAATGAAACAAAAAGTCTAGATTTACTATCTTAATTAATCATGTTGAAAACATCATAATTTTATTTGGTAATCCACCCATGATCAAAAGATCCCTAAGATCCTAAGAGAGGGAATGTTTTGTGGGTTATAGTTGTTTTTCGTGGTGACTGAGTTGAAGAGTCTAAAATTTAAATTTAGGGGTGAAGGAAATTGTTGTCCTCCACTAACCTTAGTTAGACCTCAAGACCGATTCCCGATTCACGGTGAATCATACCCTCAAAAGGTGATAATTGATGGTTTGAGGATTCATCCATGGTGCTTCAACATGAAAAATGAGGTTTAGGGTTATGGGCTCTCGTTTCCCTCCCTTGACTATTGTCAAGGACCATAGACCCATCCATGATTCCCAAGACCTTGCAATGGCTCCCATATTCATTTCATATGGCAACAACTCCCTAGAGAGGGATTTTGTTATGCTTTCTATGTGTTGTTCATGGTGATGAAGCTTGAGAAGGTTTAATTAAGGATTGAAGTTATTGTTTCCTTGTGTTCCCTTCTAACCATAATTATGCCTCAAGATCCATTTATAGTGCACAAAACCTATTCATAACGCCTATATCCTAGTTAGAGGCCAAAGACTACCTACAAAGTTCCCATGTGTTGGTTTGAGAATTTGTCCAAGGCTCTTAAGCTAAAAAATAATCAACAAGATCCTAAGGCACTTGTTCATTATTTGACGATGATCAAGGCCCCATTACCCATCCATAATGTGCATAATCTCCTAATGGTGTCCATATCAAACATGAATTACTAGCACCTCCTAGAGATGTATGGTTCCATATTGTTTTTCATAGCTCTTGACTACTAGAAGATTTGGTTAGGGTTTAAGAACCTTGTTTGCCTCCCTTAATGTTGGTTAGACCTTGGTGCTCAAAATCTATTTGCGGTATCCATATCCCTCTATTAGGCCAAAGGTACCCTACAAGGATCTCATGTGGTGGTTTGAGGATGCATTCATGGTGCTTGAGCCCAAGAAGTTATGATTAGGTCCTCAAATTGTTGTTTCCCTCCTCCAATCATTTTTAAGGGCTTGAGGTTGTGGCTTCCGTTATCCAACCATGGTAAAGTTATTGATACCCATATGTGGTGTGCAAAAAATGTTAATGATGTACATATCGAACTCATATTCCAAAGAGCCCCTAGTGAGGTCATGTGTCATGGTTTCTAGCTGTTGTTCACCATGCTTGAGCTTGAGAAAGGTCAATTAGTGTTTAAGGCTCTTGTCTAGTGTTTAAGGATCTTGTCTCCTCTCTTGACCATGTTTAAGCCTTAAGACCCATTTCAAATGCACAAAAACTACCTATGGACCCCATATTTCACTAGAAGGCCTATAAGGAGCCCATGTAAAGGACTTACATGTTGTTTTGAGTAATCATTCATGGGTCTTGTGTAGTGCGCTAACATTTTGTGTTTGTGAATTAAGCATTCATGAAATATAATTAGAGCGTGTAGGAGTATATAGTGCATAGTGTTTGTATAGTAGTGTAGGTGCAATTTTTACTTTTGATAGCCACATGAGTAACTCTTGTATTTGTACAATAGTACTATGTTGTTAATAAATGTGTCTCATGTAATGGATGCACATAAGGTCTAGTTGTAGTAATTCGTCCCTCGAGATGAAAAATAAATGAGTTATTATAAAATAGTGAAAAACTAATAAATGACACTCTTAAGTTAGCTTTAGATAAGTAAAACTAAAAGAGATTAGTGGATGGGATCTTTTCATGGATGACAAGTAGAGTTCTCCATGCAATTGAAACAAGAATATTTTAATTAAGAGATGTAGTCTTTTAATGGGAACACCGGAGATAAATGTAGGCTTTTAATGGGAGAAGGGTGTTTTCGTGATGGTTGTTGTCATTAGTTTTTATTGAGATGAGCATATAATTTTTTGTTCTTAGTTTTTAAAGAGATGGGGTTAGAAAATTTACTGTGAATTAGGGGAAAGTACTGAGGACATATTAAGTAAGTGATGATATATTAAGGAAATTTTGAGGTGGTTTGAGAATAATGAGGAGGGGATTATTTTCATCGTTTATAGTTTTATTGATTGAGATATCTTAAGTAAATCTTAAGGAAATTTTGAGGTGGTTTGAAGATAATAAGAAGGAGGAAATAATTTTCTTCTTTGATAGTTTTACTGATTGCTGATTAAGGGTTCTTGGTTTCATTGAGGGTTCGGGGTATCAATTTTTGACAAAGGGGTAAGTTCAGTGAATAAATTGTTGGTTGAAGAACTGTAACTCCTTGATGACTTATGAATTGGTTACTTCTAACTCAAGGACAAGTTAGAGTAATGCATTCTTTTAGTTTTTCATTTGTAAATGGGCAAATTATTTGGTATGAGGGTGGGGGTTTGGGAAAATATGAGCAAAAATGTATTACCAGGGTGGGGCATGGGGAAAATATGAGAGAAAATGTATTACATTTTCTCTCATATTTGCTCCACCCCCCACCCTCATAATACATTTTCTCTCATATTGGCGTATCCCCCCACTCTCATAATACATTTTCTCTCATATTTACCCCACCCTATTACATTTTCTCTCATATTTGTCCCACCCTATTACATTTTATCTCATATTTTCCCCATCCACCATCCTCATAATACATTTTCTCTCATATTTTCCCCACCCCACACCCTCATCTATATGAAGGTGAGGGTAAGAGAATTAATTGAAGTAAACATATATTATGTTTACTCCTATTAATTCCCTCATGCCACCCACACCCTCATATATATATGAGGGTGGGGGGTGGGGGAAATATAAGATAAAATTCTTTGCTACAATTTGCAGTAGTAAATTAAAAGAGGCTGATCATATCATTAGCATGTTGCATTCAATAACTATTTCATTCATAAATGGTAGCTAGCTGGTTGATTAATTCACTGTAATTATATGGTCAAGTTCGTTATTGCAGTTTTTATGGGTTTTCATTTTGTTAAATTTCACATTTATGTATTCATAAATAATTTGGATTCTAATATTTGATATTGAAGCTTAGGGTCTAAGCCTTTGGAATTATTAACTTTCCTTTCCAATTCGGAAAATATAGAAACCCGATTTAAAAAAACCAAAATGAATAAAATGAAAATGAATAAGTGATGGTTGCTATGAATTGAACCCAGACCTGTTGCGAGAGCCTTACTTATCCGCACACACCATGAAATAGAAACTTATATTTTGTCAGTAGAAAACGTATATAACCCAGAACCTACCTGCACAGGGTATTTGGATAGTCCACAGGTCAAGGGTTTTGAAACCATAACCTCAAACCTATAGAAGGGGACACCCTCATAAAATCTTCAATGAATCGACGAAAGAAAAAAAAATTCTATCTCTACCTCTAGATTGCTCCATTACTTCCCAATGGATAGCAATTCAATGTTACATTCAGAACAGACACCGGATGAAATTGAATACGTTACAGTACTTACTTTTAAGTTAGTAACAACATGCTAGCAATAATCTACTCTAAAAATGTAACATATTAATGAGACAAATAGGCCTCCACTTGAGGGTTAGCATGGGAATGTTTGTTTTACTGCCTCAGACAATTCCTCCCTATATAGGTTGTAGTGAATACCAATTTGTCCAAGACAGCTGGACCAAGAATTCTCATGTTAGCAAATGATCAAGCTGCCAGACATTTTACAGAAGGTAAAAATGGAAAATAAAGGCCACATTTCAGGGGAAAGTGCTTTGTTATTAAAATGGAAAATAAAGGCCACATTTCAGGGGAAAGTGCTTTGTTATTACGAGGTTGTAAGATGCAATATGAAAAAAAAACAAGAGAAACTGTACCAGCCGATCAAACAAAAGTTACATAGATTGAAGTTTGTTCCAAGTAGAATAAGATGGGAGTGATCTTATAGATTCTATACATTAAGTGATAAGGAGTTGAGAAATGTACCATCTATGGTGCTTATATGTGGAATTTCCTCGGAGAGATTCTCGAAGGCATGAAATATCTTTAGTATTTGGCGTTGTGCCTCCCACCATGTAATATCCAAGACTGAACTCAAAGACCAGGATCAGGCCAAGCGAGGTCTCAACTCTAGAACTAGAACAAGGCTAAGCCCCGCGTGCGTGATAAACAAGTGTTGTGACTTCACGTTGACTTCGAGCTTCGGTAGGGTTTGGATTATCAAAGTCCTATAGCCCTGCGATGAGTAATGTAAGGCATGGACCTTCTAGGCCAAGAGGCTTGCAAACAAGCTAAATATACAACATAAATGAAGAATCTAAGAACACCATGGAAGCATTTGGCTCTTTAGTTGTTCCAATAATTATTAAAAGAACAAACAAGAACAAACAAAAGGAAATAGAGAAACCCCTCAAATCTTAACCCGAGAGGAGAGGAAATGACAGGAAGAATGGATAAGGGATGATGAAGAGATAAGGAAATTAGGATTCGGATGAGAAGATAAATGGGGGCGGAGATGACTAGGAAATAATAAAATTAAGATTAGAATATATTTTTAAATAAAATTTTAAATTTTAGTTTAATAAAAAATAAATAATCTTATCTTTAGAAAGATATCAAAGTTTAGATTTTGACATGGTCATAATCCTTATTTTTGAATTTCAAATACTCCTTATTATACTGATATCATATATTAGTTGAAGTAAATTGATATCATATTTTGGTTGAAGTAAATTGTTTAAAGTAAATTGTTTAATTAGAGTATTTTTAGACAAAAAAAAATTATGATGATGGTCATGGCACTTGGGATTTTATTTGTTAGTTGAAGTAAATTGATATCATATTTTGGTTGAAGTAAATTGTTTAATTAGAGTATTTTTAAACAATTCTTTTATGATGATGGTCATGGAACTTGCGATTTTATTTGTTAAAAGTCTCGAGCAAGTTATTACATTGGTTATTATCTAGCTCGCTTAGGGTTATCGTGTTCGTTTTTGGGTTGAATGTTATTAGTTTTGGGCTTAGCCATTTTTTTTTTAAAGTAATTTGCAATCTTAAACCTAAAAAGAAGAAAAAAAAAAAATTAATACAAATTTGGTTAAGTAATTTGCCATTTTAAACATGAAAAGAAGAAAAGTGTATTTTTTTAATGCAAATTTAGCTTTATTTTGCATCTTATTGGATAATAATTTTTTGGTCTTACTGTCCACTTCACTTCATAAGAGGTATATAATTAGTGTTTATATTTAATACTATTGTAATCTCATTATAATAGTTGTAATTGTATTGATTTGTACAGTGCAAATGACAAAAGTGTCAAGTGCAAAATATTTGATAGTACCATTAGTGGTGCACAAGAAGCATATGTAAGCAACACTTTCTAGATGTTCTTGTCCATACACTACAACTAAACAACCACTATTAAAAAAATGATATAATTCTTTAAAGACTTAAAACATGGTTAAAGAATAAATAATTGAGGCATGATTTATATTTAATACTAAATTATAACTTGATGGAACTTTAGATTGGAGACCTAGAGGAAACTAGATGAAGGGAGGATGTTAATATTAGAGTTGTAAGTGAATGAACGTTAATGGATAAAACAAATTTGATACGACGAAACCATCTTTAGTATGTGTGTCGCATTCCCATTCAATCATAGCATTTAAAAACTTTTCAAAACCACTTTCTGAAGCTCTAATACCACTTCAAGTATTGACTTTGTGACCCTGTCTATTTGGTGGTTAGAAACATTGCAGTCACTATTGCATGATGTATTAAGGACCAATATAATAAGGGTAGTCATTTTGCTTCGAGGTAAATTAATAAAGATTATTTTAATAATAAAATAACAATGACAATGACAAAAGAACACAAAAACAAAAAAAATTATGAAAGTGTTACATTTTCTATTTGGGTGCATTTTAGATTTCTTGGATATATTGTATTCAATCTATGCATTGAACGCTATCAGTTTTTCATCGACGATTTTTTTTTTAACAATTTGCAATCTTAAACATAGTAAATGTAGTAACAATGTTAAATGTTAAATGTAGTATGCTAATATAAATTCAATTTTATTTTGCATGCTATTGGATAAAAAGTTTGGGGTTTCATTGTTGGCTTCAATTTATATGAGGTATATCATTAATTTTTACATTTAATATTGTTGTAGTCACATTATATCAGTTGTAATTGCATTGATTTTTAGACTGCAAAGGAGAGACTCGTCATTTGAAGATCATTTGAGAGTATCAGGTACATTTAGTAGCACATAATGCAATTATAGTTTTAGTTTTAAGTACCAATGTGTATGGAAACATTTTTCGATTTCGGTGCATTTTAAATTTCTTGGATGCAAATGTCTAGAAAATTTGAGGGGATTTCATGAGGGTTACAATATATGAAATCATCTATTTAGCATTGAGTGGTTGAAACATGCATTGACACATTTCTTAGGTTTTTAGAAAATGATATTGCTTTGTCTCTACTAGAAATTTGCATTAGAGCATGGTAGGAATGTTCAGGATATTGTGTATGGGAAAATGAAGAGGAATTGGAGGGCCATGAGTTAAATATATCCGTTTCTTTAATAAATTTGTGATTGTATTTGTTGTAATCGTTATATACAGATTTCCTAGAAAATTGTCATTATTTTGGGTGTTGTGTGTAAGAGTCCAATATAATATATTAACAATTCATTTCTAATCTTTGTAGTTGGAGACAAAGAAACAAGGTGCAAAATATAGGTTGATTGTGACATTTGATGATAAAACATTGCATTTGAAAGAACTTTGGTTCATGTATTACTTTTGTGTGCTTTGTAAATTTTATTTAGAAAATGATATGCTTTGTAAATTTCATTTAGATAATGGTTATTGTATTTAAAGTAGTAAAATTCAATGAAGAAATATGGGAAAATGAAAGGAAAGAGAGGTCAAGATAGGTTAATTTATGAAATTACAGGGTTATCCCTATGGTGCACATACATGGTATTTGATTTTAGACTTCAGTGCTATTACATTAAATCAATTACAATTTGTGTCTTTTCTTGGAAAAAAATATTATGTTCCAATATCACTTATGGATCATGTGTTGTTGAACATGGACAATGTAAAGTACAAAATATTTAGATTGGACACATTTTGGAGTGACCATAATAAAAAAATTATTGTGCTTGAATTATGAAATATGCCTAAGTCATAGTACATATTAACATATATTTCAATATTCTTGTTTCATACCTACAAATATGTCTCTTTGCTGTGTTGGACCAAGTAACTATGACACATATATAAAGAGATAAGTATAATATATATGATATGGATTAATAATAATAATAATAATAATAAAGGGAGACTAATGATTTTGATTACAATTTGTTGAAGTTTATTCAAACAAGTAGCTACTTGTATTGGTGTAGAATATATCAAAAAAACAATCTATTGGGTTAAAGAAAAAAAAATCAATCATGGAACATGATTTTTCTTTTTTCTTTGTAAATAAGTGTGTATATATTAACTTTCAAGATAAAAAAATACAGTAGTGTCATGAGTGTCAAGGGACTATGAGCATCGAATTTCCCTTGAGATAAACCAATTCAACCTATTTCTAAAAATTGAAAAAAAAACCCAGTATTTAAACAAATGGAACATAATCACCTCGTGGGGAAACCAATTCATTCACACTTATCTATCCTTCTAGAAAATATAAGATTACCTTTTTAAAAGAAAAAATAAAACGTTGTTCTAGACACTACACTCATTCCAAAAGGACACTTGTAGAAACGTAAATGATAGACAAAAATAACCATACAGTCTAAGACCTGTGCATATGTCTTCTCTCTTTTTTCCAAGTTGTCCGCTGCTTGCTCCTCAATAGCCAAAGCCATGACCACTGTTGAAGTCACTGGTGCACTAGAGGCATGGTTTGGGGAGTGTCGAGGGTCGTGCAGAGTGGAGATCATTTGGAGAATTTGTTCCCATTTCTTATCTAGAAGTTCCAAGACGAACCACAAGTCATGCGCATCCTTCCAAACCACAAACACCAAATCATACAATATCCCCATTGCATATCGAAATATTTCACATGCGCGATAGTTCGAGCAGGAGTTTTGTTGGCTCAATGGTTTTTCCAAGTGGGCAGAGGTGTCTTCGAGACGAGTCAGAACAGAGGGTGGTGGAAAAAGAGAAGAATGCTTGACTGAATTTGTTTGGTCAACCAAGGCTAGTTGTGAGGAGGAGGCCAGGTCTGGTAATGGGCCAGGAGAAGAGCCCAAGGAATTTCCCTAAATATCGAACCAATCCACTCAACAAAACCATGGCTAGGACAATGGTGGAAGACTACTCTATCTCTGTGATGACTAACCAGAGGAGGAAGGAGAGGGCATGTGTGATGGTGCAGGGGTAGGCGGAGGTTGGATGGCCATGCTATCTTTATTTTGGTACCAAACATAACCTCTCTTTGACTTACCACAAAGTAGAGGCATGACCGAGGTAGAGAGAAGAAGTGAAGGCGCGGTGAGTAGGAAGACGTAGCAGGTGAAGGCCAAGAAGAATTCCAAACAAGATGTTTTCTCTGCAGTGAAGGAAGATACATGTTGATCCATCTGAGAAGCCATATCATGAAATGGAAACGAGAGTTGAAATATGCAAATGTGTAGAGGTGACTTTCATCAATGTTTCTCCATTGATTAGACGAAGAAACATAGGATGGCGCACTCAAGAAGTTAATGGAGGGTTGGCTAAAGTGAAGGTGACTTTTAATCATCATGAGGGTAAGAGGGATGGTGCATGTGTGAATCACGTTTGTTGGTGCAGTGCTGGAAGGCGTCATCCTCTCCCTTTGATACATGGTCCCTGCAAACACCCCATCTGGGGCATGGAACATGAGAATTAAAAAGGTACATATTTCTTAATTGTTTTGTACTTATATAATTTGATTTGATTTTCATTTATTATTTATTTCTCTTGTGAATTGCAAACTTTTATTACTTATTGATAATTTTTATTTTTCATTGTATCTTCCATCTCGTTAAGTTACAACATCAGAATAGACAAAATAGGTGAATAAACATAGGAAGTTATATTTGGAATAAGGGAAAGAACGTGAATGAAGAAACATTCAAAAAGTTATGATCATAATGATGATCAACATAATCAAAACACTTTATGCAATGATATAGATATATTTCTATGGATATTGACTAAGCTCGTGTCTATTTATATATAACAATGATTTTGACATGTTTTTGTCCATGCATGACAACTAAATCATGATTAAAATCATTCATCGAACATGAGATAAAAGGGTACATGTTCCTTAATTTTTTTTTACAAGGAATAAGATAACATTGTTATAACTCAAAACTCAAACTCGCTAACCAACACAATGGTGAGCCCCAAGGAGTTTCTATAATTCAATTTTCATTTCATTGATTATTTGTTGCTCTTGTGAATTGCATATTGTTATTACTTATTGATGTTTTTTTTTCCATCGCATCTTGTTAAGTGACAATATCATAATTGTAAAAACCCTCCTTCCACAACACAAGGATGTAGAGACCTTTTTTTTTTTAAGTCATTATACAAATATAAGTATATAAAACTTCAAGAGTATCTCACATCACAAGAATCTTTGACAGAAATCTCAAAATAATTGAATCACTATTGACTCCATAAAATAAATTTAATTACAAATCTACTTATCTAAGATTCCTTCTGAAACATAAAAATTTGTAAGACCCTTGGAGATGAGAGATCAACCTCCCAATAGTTTTTTGAATTGTATTGCACTACAATAAGAGATT